>QQSS02187754.1:0-27538 GCA_003687565.2 Craspedacusta sowerbii | reverse complement strand
TCTCTCTCTCTCTCTCTCTCTCTCTCTCTCTCTATATATATATATATATATATATATATATATATATATATATATCTGTCGATCTATTTATTTATCTGCCTTCATCTATGTATATATATATATATATATGTATATATATATATATATCAAACCATGTGCAAACCAAGATCTGTAGCTTACTGAGTTGACACATGATGTCTGCATCTTCTTCAGAGGCTTCATCCGATGATGAGTTGGGTTGTTCCCTACAACTGATTGAAAAGAAAAATAGTCACTAAACCAGGTCGCAAGCCAGAGCACAACAAAAGGAAAGCAGCACAAACATGCATAGTTTTTTCCCCCCAGTTTTTCTTAAGTATCGTACACTATTGCAAAAGGGAAGTCAAATGGTTATGAGTCATTCATGGTATCAGGAACTTATTGTCTTGGCCATGCTTGCAAGAAAACTTAATAAAGCAATTCAGTGCACCACCCTACACAAACTTGAAAGGCACTTAAAGAACTTGGCGGACGAGCAAATAAATATATAATAGCTATAATTTATTTCGCATGATGCTTCGGAACTTAGAAATGTGGAAAATCATTTGAGTAAACAAGAAGTAATGGGCAAGCCTAGGTAATGATGCTTGCAATCACTATGCTTGCAAAACACATTTCCTAAGTACCTAAAGCAAGAGCACTTTGGCACTGGTAAACATAGCAACACATGTCAAGTAGACATTGCACACGTGTGGGCTAGTTACATTACTTTATAGTCAGCACCAAAAATTTAATAAACAAAGAAAGACCAGTGCAATTAGTCATTTAGCACCTGTGATTTCAATCATAAATCATTCCATGAATTATTTGTGCTGTAGAAATAATGCTCTATTTTGGCTCAAACCTAGAAATGGCTAAAACCAATGAATAACGTTCAGTAAACCATGTTAAAAACCATGAATAGCAGTAGTGACCATTAAACACCTCTGACCGATATCCAACATATTTTAAATTTTTTGTTGCCTTTGTGTGTGGGAAACAGTCGCACAAAAAATGCTGGAAATAAACAAACATTCCTATCATGTAACAAGGGCAGATTAGCAGACTAAGGAAACAAGTGTTCAGTACCAGAGGAATTAAAAAACTCTTGAAGCAAAATGTTTCATTAAAGTGCAACTGATGCTTTAGAAAGGAGTGGCATAAGGCTTAAATCTTCTACTGTTCATATAGAAATACCAATGACTACAAGCAAGAATAAATAGCAACAATTCATCTCAGCGCGAGACAGATACATCTAGAAATATATCAGAAAGTAATGCTCCATTTAAATGCCACGTTAACAAGATTACCACTAAATAAGCTGAGGACCAATGAAACAAGTTTGCATCGGTATTCCTTTTCAAACCTCTCAAATAAGTACTGAGATAAAAAAGATTGCTGAAAACAGCTGCCAAAGAAGTCCACCAGACAAAATTCGAAAATCATGTGAAATTTTCTCAAAGTATAACTGAGGAGAGAAAGTACATACAGAAGAGATGAAGTTTAACCAATCCAAGTGGCCCAGGCACCTGCTCAGGTAAGATTTTAAAATAGGCTAGGTCATGTGAACCAGGTCAATCAGTAGTTTTGCTAATAGCATACTTATCATGCTAATTTACACGCCCTAATTGCCAGGCACAGGAGGCATCCAAAAGCAGACATGGCAGGATAAAACAGGTCACCTATTGCTTCTGAGGGTCATAAAGTAGTCCCAGGTTTAACCAACCTCAACCATGCACTGTCAAAACAATTGCCATTCCCTTAATAATGAGTTAAATTTTTATGGCCAAGAAACACTTCTATAAACTTAGCTGCGTAATTCTTAAATCTCAACATTTCATCCCTATTCAGTTCAGTATCAAGGTCACAATCGCTAATAATCTTAGCAGGTAGTAAAATGAGAAGCCTTCCAAGCTAGTATGGCTAGTAAAGCTAAATTTGAGATACCTTGTTTTAATATCTCTCAGTGCCTGTGTAGCAAGGAGGTAATTTCGAAGCCGTTTGAAGTCTTTTGTAAGCGAACAGTCATCTGGTAACCCGAAGCACAGAAGGCCTTGTTCTGATGGCTCAAAATGAACTTTTATTACCCCTGCAAATAAGGTTTGATATAAAATAAAAATCTCAGCAATAGATGAGCAAGTAACCTGTAGTGAACAATAACCTTAAACTGAGTAAGAGCAACTGATTAGTTAACTACAATCAAGACCAGTCAAGCAGAAAATCTTTTTGCATTGCTTTTTTTCAGCCAACACATTATACATGATGCTATGGAGAACAAGTTGGATATAGCAAACCAAAAATTTTTAACTTTCACCACGGCAGTGACAAGCATGTTAACCTGCAATGGACAGTCTGTTCTGACAATAGAAAGTAGCAGAGCTAATTAGCTCTAGCTCAGCTGCCAGCAACATATTTCCCTGATGACATCTTTTAAAACGCAGTTTAATATGAAAAAGAACACTGCCCAGCACATAGGCTACTGATAAGCAATAAAAGGGAGAATCTCTGCTTCAATGCTGCATCTAACTTGCCCCCAGCTTGAGAACTGTCATCAAGTCATAAGACCTAGCCAATAATCATTGCTCGCGTAGAAGCTCGAAGCTCTACCGTTACCGAAACAATTCTTTATTGAGAAGAAATACACTTGGGGACAAATTTCTAGGAGATAGAGCGGTAGACATAGTGTACGCTTACTAACCTTTGTATTCAGGAGCGAACGGCTTTAAGTCCGAGGGCAGCTGAGTGTAGTATTTGAACTCAGTTTCATTTAGAGGCTTGCACACAGTACGTTCATCGTAGCACATTAAGCAATTGTGGCCTCCAACTTGATGGCTGTAAGGGTACAATCTAACTATTTTACATCCATGATCTAATTCGGAATGATCCGTATCACCTTCGGCCAGAGGGTGATCTGAACCAGTCATCTTTGAAGAGCATGCAATCGAAACTAGGTAAGACTCTAGATATTTTTCCTGTACAATGCTATCAATTTCTTGGAGAGGTTCCTCCTGGTTCTGATGGTTTGAATTGTTTGTTTTTTATGATCGTTTCACAGGAAAAAAATTTATTCGCGATGGCTCCACGGCACTGCTCCAACTGCTGACTATGTTTTAACTTAAAAGAGCCTGGGCTTGACTTATAAAACCAAACTCTCTCCTCCGCAACAAAGGTAAAATTTCTGGACAATCCAGAAAATTTAAGTAAGGAAAACGATTGAGCACCTGTTTGTGTTGGTCATTCTTAATTCAAGTGCTATCGAGTTACATATCGCAATAAATCGCATCTGCGTCATGAATTTCGTACTGGACTGAATAATACAAGGTGCGCAAGGAGGGTGTATAAGCAGATGTAACCGACAATAACAAGATAGTGCAATCACTCGAACCCATGGTCACCGAGTAAACAGTTGAGCGTTTACCTTCATTACATGATCAAACACAGGCAGCTGAGACGTGGCAAGCGAATACTTTTCATGATTAGGCACCACGCCTAGCAAATTACTCTGTGTAACTCTGAGTCGCCTAGACAACGGGTATCGTATGATCCCGGCGTAGGATCTTTTCGCGGAAGGTCCGCTATTCATCGAAAGTTATTTCGAGCGAAGGCGAGGCAAACGATTTAAAAAGCAGTCCAATGGCCATACCAAACCCTAACGCGAAGCAAACATTGAAATATAATATCAATATATAATATAAGTCAAGTGCAAGTCGTGAGGAACTCAAGCAATACTGCAATGCGGATCAACCCGACAAATCAACAACAACAACAACAACAACAACAACAACAACAACACGACTTTATTTTGCTAACTAATGCATCGTATAAAAAAAAAACAACATACGATATATAATAAAGTTCCATCGCAGCTACATTTATCGGAATAGGAGACATTTGTCATGATAGGCAAGTCATGAACAGGACGTGATTAGAACAACAAACATGTATAGGTTGAAATCGTGTTGTATGAAGTTGTTTTGTATTAGAATATCGATTTCATGTGGAGTGTGCACAAGATAATCTTTATAACATGTCGCAATCCTAGACGTACTTAAATTATAAGCACATTTTTGTATAGAGTTGTTTGCTACATTCTGCGTGGACAAGGGATCATCCGCGATTAAGCGACTTTTAGTTTATTTTCGACTATGGTTTTTGTTTTCGTATATATAGCAAGCACATAAATAGTTCAACAGAGTTCAAGTTGAAGTTAAATTGAAACAAATCGCAGTAGCTTTATCTACTCTGCATCTCGCAACGAACCGTGCTTGCACTCTCTCCACATGTTTTGGTGCCGTGACCAGTGAAAGTTTTTTGCCATCTAACTAGCTTCTGGTACCCAACCAGCCTCATTCCAAGATGGCAAGCGCATGCACAAGACAAAAGAAGATGTGGAATGCATTTACGGAAGAAACCAACGATCTCAGTCGCAAAGCACAAGTACTCATGAAGTAAAATTCCAGCGCAATCAAAGACATAAAGGACCTCATCAGCAAACTGGAGCACAACCTCAAAGCGTCCGATGACTTAGAGGACCAAAATTCAGAATTTAATTTTGGACTCGCTAGATGGCGAAGACAAAAAGCAGGATCGCTCCCTAGACGACTCGTTTTCTTTCGCACTCTCGGTAAGTGATACTTTACGTAAACTCAAGATTCAAGAAGACCGTTCAGAAATACGTTTGATTTCGTTTTCATATCGTACTGCAGAAACTATAGCACCGGCAACTAGGATACAGACCAACGATGCTGACCCTGAAAGCACCGCTCTCGCTCCACACAACGCAATGACGGTCGTATGCTTCAAAGTCGCCGTTAAAGCAAGCCAGGAGTAGGGTGCTGGGACAAAATAGCTAAAAGGGATTCCCTTAATTGGAATGCCATATGAAAGACATCGTACGTTGATTATAAGCCCGATTACATGCATGATGCTTTATAGAAACTGCGCCATGGAGTCCATTCAAAGTGTGAACTTATGGCAAGACACCTTAGGAACCGTCCTAAACCAAAAAACTTACCGTTTGAGGACGCCTGTAGATTCTGTAGAACACGCAAGGAAACGTTTTTACATTGTTTCGCAGAATGTCTCATTCCAAGCACGCACACGTTGGAAGAAATGCAACCGTACCTAAGAAGATCCTGTGTCTAAATAAAAGCATTACGCAACCCGACTTGTTGCTGGGGGATCTATCGACATAGCCGAAGTGCACAAGATTACAAAGTAAGTTAGTAGTAGCACTAATATCAGCAGTTGTCCATGAAATATGGACAACGAGATGCAAGGTCTTCTATGAAAATGAGCAAATAACACTATGGCAAGCCTGGAAAAAGATAACACAATAAAATATCGAATAAGAAATTTTTAAATTTTGAATTTTATTTTTGATATTATATTTTTTAATTTAATTAAAACCAAACACAAACAACCTTTGGGAACAAGTTATTTATTAACTTTTGAAAATACCTAATAAACAACAGTTTAGGACAAATTAACAACAATCTTCTTGTCCTTCACATATAAGTCACTAACCTCTGCGGTCCAAACTTACGTTGCAAATTATTGTGCTTTTTAAGCGCGAGGAATTCGTTGCATTTTATCAATACCTATTGTTAACTTTAAAGCTTGGGTTTGGTTTTATGGTTGTTCTGTTTTTAAGTGGACTTGAGTCTGCGTTTGATTTAGTTTTTTTAGGCTCTTCCGGTTCCTTGCATTGCGTTTCAGGTATAGCGATTCTGCCATGAGTTAATTTCAGATTCTTGCGCTTATTTATGTATTTCGTGTCGAGCATAGCGGTGATTGGTTTGTATTAGTGATTTTTGTTTCCGATTCGTTTTGACATATTTCTGTCTGAGATTTCTGGTTTAGGAAGTCTTGGTGCAGCAAAGAACATGGCGATTCCATAGAGAGTTGGTTTGGGAGTTTAACGAGAATTATGCGCGGAAATGCAAATTAGCCCAGGCGCATGTTGAGCAACCCCTTAGCTTGAGAAAGTATTAAGCGCTTGAGATTTAGACTAACTCTGCGGAAGTAGAGTTTGATATATAATGTTATATTTATATGATTTTTAACGCCACAAAACACGAGACCTAACTTGAGATGTAAACAGAAATTAATGCTTTTTGACAGGAAACAGCCTAGCTTTTGCCGGTTAACCGGAAAACTTCAAGAAGTATTATCTACGCTGCATCTCGAAACGCACCGTGCTGGAACTCCCTCCACAACATCCACTGTGGCCGAGGCTAGTAAGATTGAGGATGTCGTGAACAGTCACGTGGGGGAAAGGTGTGCTAGGCGATGGCAGCACTTGATCTGAACGTACCGTACCCCTTCAGTAAAGATTCTCATTCTGCAGCCCCACTCTAGCTATTGACACTTCCAGCTTGTAGGCATCTACGGCAACCATGAGCCCACGCAAGCTTCACTCCCCATCCAGAACTACGCGCAGGAGTTAGCTCGCCCTATACCCAAGACGTTGAAAACTGCAAGCCCTAAATCTGCCGATGGCCTTCCGAAATTCATTCCCTGGACACCGTCGCTGTTTGTCTAGACGCTCCTTTAAGACCTTCCCTAAAGGGTCCCTATGTAATCCTTATATAGGGACGCTACTTCTCTATGCCTCGCTCGTTCCTGAAAGACTTCGAGCACGGCGAACTAGGAAAGAGAGAAACCAATCGAGTTTACATAGTATAGATACAATTCTTGGCAAAATCATTATGGAATACAGGATTTCTGCGTTAGCAAAGAAGAAGTGGAAAGCCTGAAAAAGGAATTCTGCAATTCAATCGATTGGTCAAAAGCAACGTACAAGACGATGCACAAGATCGCAAAGGCTTGCAATCCAAGATCACACCGACAGTAAAAGCAATGATAAAATAATAAAAGAAAAATTAATAATCATAAAATAATTGTTACAATAATATAGTACAATAATAATAATAATAATAATAATTATAATAATAACAATAATAATAATAATAATGATAATAACAATAATAATAGCAATAACAATAATAAAATAAATGAAAACATGCAAGCCAAGAAACCCCATTGAATATCGTTCTCGACACCGCCTGGAACTAACTCGGTTAAATTGGACCGGTGTTATAACTCGAACTGGAACACTACAAACTAGCTTTCTCGCCATTTAGTGCTCGACTGGGTAGCATGTGACAACAGGTTTGTCATGCAAGCAAACATGCGAAACCAGTTCTACGTTTCTGTCAACAGCCACAGCTCCTTAACAAAATACGCACACAAACGCCGTTCGGAATAAGATTAAACAAAAAAATGAAACGAAGAAATCAATTTGCAAATATTCGAAATCGACAAACTGGAAGAAAAATTTTCAGGAAAACAAACAAGAACATTAAGTTACTTCACTAATAACTTGAAACAGAAATACGTAAGCCACCAAACGTCAAGCGGAAACTGCTCATCTCGCTAGCAATCTTATGTTAAAACTTTTATAATTATGTATATACATGGCGCCATCGACGGCAGCAGAACATAAATGTACAACACGACGGCATACTTGACCACCAGACAGACGCGCTATCTCTAAGGGCGAATTTTAAGGCATGAGTGTGACCATTCACAAGCCTTCCAACAGTGTCAAGTCGGAAAAACATCATCGAAGAGTTGCTCTCAAGTATCCGGATATCTTGATAAGAAAAACCGTAAAAAAAAAAAACCACCTTTGTGTCAACAACTTGACGATTTTCACGGAAAGTGAGGTCACTTAGCCTTGAAAAAAGAATGAGGGAAGAAAAAAGAATGAACGAGGAAAGAACAAGAATGAATGAGGAAAGAAAAAAGAATGAATAAGAAAAACAAAAGATTGAAGAGCAAAGCAGGAACCGAAAGCGCGGGAACGTAAGGAACGAGGAACGCCTTATAGGGCACAGCAATCTTCGCACGAGCAACGAAGTCTTAACGTTAAGGAATGCACTAGATTCGGATAGAACGTAAAGCAAAATGCAACTACTTCGGAATAATAAATCATCTACGAGAAAGGCTAAAATTTTAATAAAATCGACGTTATAATAACGGGATACCACTGATTACATGTCGAGTACACACAAAACGAAGAAGTACCGACGAACCACATACATAAATTACGGATATACACTTCCTTGAACGCTAATAGGAATTCTTCCAAAAAACTGCACGTTTACCTAAATACCCTTTGTGGATGCATCCATAAAAATATCCATGTAATAAAATTTCATCCACTTTCACCAACAAACACTAGGCCGCCGAAAGGATCACTTGATTCGGGTTCGGCCAGGGCTGATTAATTACAAACAGACGGTCTCCTGGTCTTCAGTTGGTTATTCACCGCTGCTTAATCTCAAGTGTTGGTTCAATTCATCCGCAAAGCTGTCTGAATCGAGCTTCGGAATATCCAGGTCTTCACCCAAATCGAGAGGCGCAGAGACGATGGGCGTGACTTCGAAATGCAACATCATTGGGTCATCAAGGTCATCACACTGTTCGCCGTCGAGTTCTGACGTTTCTTGGGGTAAAGAGTGACGGGTCTCGGCTGGATCATCACATTGCGCGTCAGCAGACACGTCGGCAGGATCATCTCCCGACAACGCCGATAAATCGCCCTCGGCTTTACGATCGCACATACCGCATTCAACAACCGGAAGCACGAAACTTGCGATGGTCGCTTCACCGGATAATGCCGATAGATCGTTCTCGGCTTTACTCTCGCAGGCACCACATTCAACTACCGGGGCGACGACAGTTACGACAGCCTCGTAACCTGCTAAAGCCGACAACTCACTCTCGGCTCTACTCTCGCAGGCACCACACTCGACTACCGGGGCGACGACAGTTACGACCGTCTCGTCCCCTGCTAAAGCCGACAACTCATTCTCGGCTTTACTCTCGCAGGCACCACATTCAACTACCGGGGCGACGACAGTTACGACAGTCTCGTCACCTGCTAAAGCCGTCAACTCACTCTCGGCTTTGCTCTCGCAGGCACCACATTCAACTACCGGGGCGACGACAGTTACGACCGTCTCGTCCCCTGCTAAAGCCGACAACTCATTCTCGGCTTTACTCTCACAGGCACCGCACTCGACTAACGGAGCAGATACAGATCCCACTGTCTCTTGAACGTCAGCAACATCCGCAGCCACAGAAGCGACACCCACGCTCTTGGCAGAGTCACTTACTACAACTGTTTCTTCCACGGTAGTCGTTACTACAACGACGCCACCGTCGTCGTCGCGGAAGACCTCGGTTGAGGTGGTCACTTTGGTGCCGGCATCGACTGGTCCCGGTGCTTCCAACTCCAACGGCTCTTCCTCTCTCTTGTCAATGGTATGCTCCTTGAGGGTGTGCGTGATCGCCACGGAGGCGATTAAGTCGTCGACTTTTTGCTGGCGCACGTCCTCCGACACATGAGTGGCGATAGGGCTCACATTCCGAGCTTCGGCTTCATGACACACGCTACGCTCGACTACCGGCGTCGCTCCGGCATCAATATGAACCGTTCTTGTCACAGCAGAGGGATCTTCTGAGGCTTCACGTACGGCCGCAGTTGCATAAGCGATCGCCACAGTCGAAGGTGTGGGCTGGCTGGCCACGCTGGCGTTGACTGAAGCGTCCTCTAGCTTATGAAATAGTGACTGCGAAGCAGGGCGTGGCGATTCCACTAACCTCACTTCAGGGGAAACCTCTTCCACGGCAGCAACGTCAACATTCTGCGTCTTAGCAGCGACAGATGCTTCAGCTGAAGTCTGGACGGGCTCAACTTGCAGCGGGGCGACGGGCGTGTTCGGGGGCGAAGATCGGACGCTAGGCTTTAGAACTGTCATGTCGTCGCTGAGTTTTTGCAACTCGGCATTGAGCTTGTGCATCTCCTCGCGCATGGCCGGAGTGATCTCGACTTCCACTTCCTCAGACTTGTAGAGGATGTCCTGCAGACTGGCATCCTTCACCGAGGAGTCGTCCTCTTCATCTTTGTCGCCAACCTTCTGGAACATGCTGCCAACTAAACAAAACAAGTAGCGTTATTACAGTGAACAAATAATATAAATTAGCCAGTCTGGGCAGGACATGCACGCACGCTTACACACACACACACACACACACATACACACACACACACACACACACACACACACACACACACAAACACACATACATACATACATACATACATACATACATACATACACACACAAACACACTTTTGTTATAGGCTTTCTCTTCTTTCTACTGAATACTGTTAAATGAATCATAGAATTTGCTCGTGAAAGTGAAACGTTTTCCAGGAACTCGCGACAAACTACAGCGCAAAAGGAAGAAAAAACAACTGAAAAAATAACACAAGAAACTAAACCCTACATAATTACAGGCAGGAAACACGAAGCACAAAAATGGCGATGAAGGACCGCGATTTTAAAAGCACATGAAGGTTTAAAGAAAGTGCACAAGAGCAGCTAGGAAGGGGCCTTGATTGAACCACCGAAACGACACCACCTTTGACAAAGTCGTGGAAACCTGACGTAGTCATGCAAAGATGCCAAAGGCCAAGCTATAAAACAGGAGTACCTGCTAGAACAGACGAACCCGGTGCAGCACCGTTGCTTGTCTTCCTAACGCGCGGTGCCGACACACTTTGCGTTCTCAATCCGAAGCCGGCAGGCATACCAGTGGTTTCATTGCCTACAGCACAGCAGAAAGTCTCATCAACAGAAACGCTACAAAATTTAACACTTAGCATGGAAGGCAGGGCCCCAAATTTAAAAATCATTAGAGCTATTAAAATTTACAAACGCAAATTCATAGGTCGTTCAATCCAGAAGGTAAAAGATTCTTCTACGACACATGATAATAACTAAAAGTTTTGTGACCTTGGTGCCAACCAAAACGAGATCACTAACGGGCAACACGGATCCATACGAGGTTTGTCATACATTGAGTAAGACCAAAGCAATAACAATCACCGACATCAATTTAATATGTGTAATTCTATTATTTACTTATTACCTAAAATGCAATCTTTAAAAAACTGGATTACAAATTTAAAACTACTCCAACAGCAAATATACGCCTAACGTTCCTAAAGTTCTGTATCACTATACAACCCTTGAATATTAGTAAAACCACGAAGAAAATAAAGAATTGTGTGATTCTGAACGAGAACATGATAAGGGAGAAGGCCAACATAGCCCATACAACCACTCTAGAAGCTCAATCCTTGTCCGGAGCGAAACGGCCTTGGGAGGCAGAATTCTCGAGGAGTACAAACTTAGGAGGGCTTACTGCAGGTTGAGGATTGCAGTGCGTGTAAGGCAACCAACCAGAGACGATTCTGTAAATCATGACGTTCATCACGCGCTACGTAACGACCTGATCCTAACGGAACATGGCTACTAAGCAGGCGAAGAAAGTATGCTCAGGGTACCGCCGTCGAAGGAAGGTTTTTGGTGGGCCGATCCGAAATGAACCTACATAGACAGTCGACGTTCACGGTAACACCTTTGAAGAAGGCCATGGCGACTCATTGGCGGTCTTGTTGCTAAGGAAGTTGTCTTGTTGCTAAGCAGGCGGCCTTGTTGCAAAGCTGGCGGTATTGTTGCTAACCAGGCGGTCTGTTGCTTAATATGTCGTCCTTTAGCAGCGTATCGACAGCGAATGGATGGGCTAAGGGGCCTCGGATATAGCAATACCGCTCTCTCATAAACGAGAAGTTGGGAATCTGAATTCCACTCGCTAGGCGACTTTCAAACAGAATCCAAAGCGGCATCTCGACACCGGATCCACAATAGGATTCAACTCGTCCGAAGTTGCCCGTATCGGCTGCCGTCCAAATAACGCGTTGAACGAAGAAAGCATGGCGGGAAAAATGAATGAAAACGGACTCAGTTACAATGAAATATGTGCGAGCGAAGCAACCAGGAAAATTCCTTCGTACGGTTATCATCCATGTCCTCCCAAAAGCCAAAAAACGAAAATAAAACTGCGCCGAACGCCATGGTAGCATCAAGAACGAAGCACCTCAACTCACTAGCAAATATAGAGGAAGGTGGTGCCTTTCTGAGCGACGACCTCTTAGTAGATCCGTTCTCGTCGGTAGCACGCACCAACCGTGGCGAGGCGCTGTACAAGCGCTTCCTATCTTCGTACTCGGGCACCTTCGCATCTAGCAAAATGTTAGAACAACACCGGGTTAGCGTTAAAACTAGTTGAACGTAAGATAAATAAGTACTCACGCAAAACGTTAGCACCGAAACGTAGGATGAATAAGTACTCACTCAGACATTACCAACGAGTACAAAATCTGCCTAGCATTGAAAGACAAGACAAAGACTCGCAGGGGGAGTGAACAGGCGCTTTCTGGCTTGCTTTCCTTACGAAAGGCATAAGAACAACACCCGGGTTTAGAGTCAATTGGTTAAACTTGACATCTTCGTAGGCATGTAGCATTACTGAACATGAACAATGCTGGGCTTTCAAACAAAGAAACAAACAAACAAGTATATGGAAAGAGCTTTACATTACGAGCAAGTAACTTTCAGCATTTCAGAAGCCTTTGGTAAAAAAATAATTTAAAAAAAAAACAGCCGGAGGTAAATGAGCATTCACATGTTCGGAGACAATCTCCATCAGTTGTAAAAACCCAACAAAAAGGGCGCCAAAAAAATGAAACTGTACACAAACATCCTTACTGGAAGCTCTGGAATACAACGCAGGGGAAAAAAGGTGCTAGTTATCATGAAACGTTAAATGAAACACAGACAAGACGTAACTACAACGACAGTAAATTTCTAAAAAATCCTCGCATCAAAGAAGAAAGCTCGGGACACGTTGCCGCATGCGTATGAAGTTAGTGCTGCTCCACAAAATCAGGCTCCCAAGCAAACAAAACGAAACTTGCGAATATCTAGTTCACCGTGTCATACTAGAAGTCACAGAAAACAGGTTTATCGAGAATATCTAGTTCAACGTGTTATACTAAAAGTCACAGAAAACAGGTTTATCGCGAATAGCTAGCTCAACGCGTTATACTAGAAGTCACAGGGAACAGGTTATTCCGGGCCGCCAGACGGCCCCCTACAACCGACTCATCTTTTACTCGGCAGCAAGAACCAAGACAGCCTTCTGCACGAAGAGAAGACTCAACTTCCGATTCAAATACTCACACAAAGCTTTAGTGCTGATAAAGAATGCGTAAGGAAAAATCACCGGGCTTAGCTCTTCAAAATAAAACCTTCACACACGGAGACGCGATGACAAACGTCAAAGACTGTTAACAACTGCAAAAGTAATTATCGAGTCATCACAATGCAAAAATATAACTGAACTTGCGAGAAAATAAGAACTACCATCTTTATGTCCATGTTACAGGCGTGCACGAGTTGGATGGTACCTTGTATTTGCCGAGGAAACGGTTCGACTGACATAATCTGAACGCCACTCTTGCTTTGGCATGAGCTGGAGTCGAACCTAGAGCCACCTACACTCTGCGACCGCACTTGTAACCAGTTAACCACACGACCACGGGCGACAAAAAAAAAAGGGGTAACCCTGAACCCAACACCAAGCAACTGCTAATCCCCAAGCCACCCCACCCCGAGCAAATATGCTACTACCTACACGCGAGTCTAGATTAGTTGGGTCTATAAACCGTAACACATTCGCACACTACCTATTCGGCTTTACAATTCAAAACATAAATTACAGCGAATCTAACGTGAGTGTGTGTGCGTGTGCGTGTGCAGAAAAAACGAGAGAAGCAATTTGTGGGAGGCTGTGAGAGAGAAAGAGAGAGAGAGAGAGAGAGAGTCAGCGAGAGAGAGAGACATCGAGAGGGGGAGAGGGGGTAAGAACCGGTCTAGCTCGCAAGCATGTAATGGCAAAACACAGGTTAAATTCTTACACTAACCTTGCGCGTGTGAAATTTCAATACCAGACGAAACTTTGTTCAGGAGCTCCACCCACGTATTCACCTCTTGCTCGGTCTCACCCGCGAATACCGCTGCCTTTCTCTCACCGTCATCAGCGGCAGGTTTAGGACTCAGTTTCAACGCGCTGGCGAGAATAAATTTGGGAATAAAATACCTCCTCCGCCGAAGCAAAATCCCACCATGATACGCATTACACTACACAGTGCTGCTAGACAATAGCCCTTGGAAAGTGCAGGCTTACTTATAAAGCATCACCAATAGTCTTACGACGATAAACTCCATACTTAAAAGGTGTGTTACTCAAATAGGTATCACCGAGACATGCGGACATGATATCAATGTCTAGCAGACATCTTGTGGTGTTTATGCTATCTACTTGCGCATTTTTCTTAAAACAAAACCACGACAGCCTCCACCTTAACCGACTGCTTGGAAAACTACGAACACAGGGGTTCATCGACAGGGTTTGCAAGCAAGCAAAAATCTGCGCAGTACTTTAAATTTCAAAAATGCCAGCACGTCTAGCAAGCTTACATCTTCTTCTTTTCAGCAGCAACAGCGCACGTGTAGTTCTGCAGGGAGTACATCTGCAGAGCGGTCAAGTCGAACGAAGTCTTGTAGCAATACAGCGAGCCGTTCTTCACGACGCACCACAACTTCTTCCAGCTGACGGGCACCAAACCGTGACCACCACCTAAAGGTCGAGGAAGCAAGGTAAACAAAGAAGCGAGCGCTTACACAAATAACTCAAGAACACAAACCAGCATGCAACGCATGGCTTAAAAAAAGCCTGCAGTAATGTACCTTACATATACTATGGCTAGAGACTGGCAATTAAGAAAGAGAGAGAGAGAGAGAGAGAGAGAGAGAGAGAGAGAGAAAGTAACAAAATAATGCTAGGTACATACTTTTCTTCAGAAGCCATCCTTCGTGGTCTGCGTGACCAAGGTCACGACAGGCTACGTTCAGAGCCGCCGGATCGTTGGATTTGCGACGCGCAACTTTCTTCTGCTTCTTCGTGTCCATCGGCTCTGGAGAACGTTCCCCAGTCACTTCAATTTCGCGAATGGCTGCGTGAAACAATGCACACAGAATGAGGCTCCCATTTCACATGTCCAGTTTTCTTCCCTCGACATGACCCAGCCATGTGGATATCCCAGCAAAAAAATCTTGAAAAACTTTGCCAACTTTAAATAAATAAGAAAGCCTGGACCTAACAAATGCAGTCCTAACCACCACCACCACAGGTTATCAGATGGTCTGTTGGTCAGATGGTAATTTTCTGACTATTCCGTGTCTCTTTTCTTATTAACGGATTAGTGCATTTACATGGGTGCTGACTTTGAATAGGGCCTTGTTTCAGCGTAGCTACTGAAGTGATGTCTTAGGGGACAAACAGAATCTCATTGCGTTAACATGCATGGAAACCAGGTACTACAAGTAGGCTGACATCTGGAAAATCAGAATGATATTACTCCTACTCTTCGAGTTCTTAATGGGACTCCAAGCAGTTGCTTGGCCACTTAAGACTCCAACCAAAGGTCTCCGACGAGTCCCTTGGTCGGGACGAAACGTACATAAGGCTAGCCATTTGATTTAACTACTAACAAATTTAAAAGCGACTTTACCGGTCAGAAAATGTAGAGGCTCACCCGATAATTATTATACGTGCTAAGTAGCAGCTCAAAAAAGGAAGTAACCGCTCACAGCACTCAGTTCAAGTTACAAACCCTACACATCTATATATAACGGTGAACTCTTGCACTTGAGTGTGTGTGCTCCCGAATTCAGGAGATTGCGAGCGAGATAGAAGAAACCAGGTTGACCCTCTCCTTTCTTGAATGCCCACCCCAAACTTTTCTGGCAAACGCTAATTACATCATTGGGTAAAAGTTTTAAGGTTAAACTTCAATCCGATTCCGATGAACAAGGAATAGAAAGTCTGGGATGTTCAAAAATTACAAGACGAAAAAAAAAAAACAACACTTGGAGCCTTGATAGTTGGCCCACTGCAGCTTCATTGAGATCACAGACTCGCATTTCTATCACACAACGACTTTAATTTCTCCCTTACACGAAAATACAGCAACAAACAATGCAGTCGACAACAGGCGAAATTCTAAACAGAAATTGCGGTGCTACTCCAAGAACATCGCGAAACCGCAAGCCAAACGCGCTGAAGCCAATATTGCCAATTTAGTGTGCAGGCAAGCGAGGATGTGAGACTGAGTATTTGAAGCAAGCATAAACCATAATCGAGGTAACGTTTCAGAGAATCCTCTTACACAAAAGTTGTGAGGATAGCAAAATCATAGAATCATACTTTAATAAGAGGGTGTTGACTGCTATAATCAGCTTCAGGCTCACATAATAAATGTCACCATGAAAGTATTCCACAATCCAAGAACAGAAAGGATTGTCTCTTAGTACAAGCATTCTAATTTCATCTTCAGCACCATCCAAAGCATTAAAAGACGAAAACCATAGCAGACCAATAGCTATTCTTACACGTCCTTAAACATTATATATAATTATTTGTTTAGCTATTTACATTCATTATCTATATTTATGAAGAAATCAGGCAATCTATTACGCCAATTATGAGATGTTTAAGCGATGGAAAAGCTCTATCATTCCTCCAAGCTCAGCCATAGGGTTCCTATAAAAAGCTGATATCGCTTGGCATCAACGTGAGTGCAAGTGGTGAAAGAACATAGACCCTGACCAAACTTTGTCATAACCAAACCAAGGAAGTTTCTCATGATGTTGAACTGCTATATGGAAAAGCAGAAGAAGGGTAGCTAAGAATGCCACAGACCGCATAATGCCCCAAACCCATGACCATTAAACCCCCATCACAAGTGGACGTTTACTAGAAATGGAATTTACAGAGTTTGCACAATGTCTAGGCTATTTTCTCCTGATTAGGCAGCTATGCTTAAGATTGAGAAAAGTATGAATTTTCAAGTGCAAATCATTGCTTTCTTGATTGCTGAAAGATTTTGAGTAGGTTTCTGCATGTTTCTTGCTAAGACATTTTTACACTATTCCTAGCTAACTCAAATAACTGCTGCTGCTTTGCAATTACCATTATAATCAATATTTTTTAACCCCAAAGTTTCGACATGATAGCATCATGACGCATAATCCACATGCCAAAGAGATTTGATAGTGTAACACAAAACTCTAAGTCCCAAGCAGTGTAAATTTACATAGCATAAATTTACTTAAAATAGCACTACTCTGGCAGAAAGAAAAACAGTTAATAGAGTTTGAAATAGCCAAACATTCTGAAGAGCAAGGAAATGAAAGCATGCTCAGAAAAAATGTTTCAGGACTCCTTACAATTAAGTGCTGACCTATCTGTGCCGTTTTGCTGGAAAGGCGTGGACAAACAATTCCACAATAAATGAAGCTCAGAGAAAAAATTATTTCAGCAAGACTAATGTGTTCATGAAGTACAGGAACTGTATACACTCTAGGAGCCTAGTTACATATGGGAGCATTCCCAAGAAAACAAACAAATGAATTTATGGCACCACACAATTTCAAATGCTTTATCTCTGCTATGCACTGACGTGAAACAAAAAAATATTTCCATAGCTAGCTGCAATAGAGCAACACTTAAAACAAGAACAGCACAACACCACAAAACTTGACTGAAAATCAAGCTGCACTTCATGAAATGATAGGATCCACTGAATACAACGAACACAAAAAGTCAAGAAGCATAAACAGGCTTAAAAGGCAAAACATGACCACCATGACCAACATACCTTTACCATCAACAATCACCTCTTTTTCTCCACTGTAAAACGTCTGACTTATTTTTCTCTGTTTGCTTTCAGTTTCCACAGAACCATTATGACCATTCACAACAGTTGCTTCTACAATGCAAATCATAACTAATGTTAACACCATCAAATGTAAACACCATCAAATTGAGGTGGGCGATGTTACTTTTAAACTGCAGCTAAGAGATTGCTGGAGACTTCAGAAAATTTAAAAGCTTAACGAGAGAGAGAGACAGAGAGACAGAGATAGAGAAATAGAGAGAAATGCACTGCCGATGCTAACATTTATGTTGTAACAGACCCCATGCTTTAGATCACGAGTAGGAAATACAAACACTACGTTTGGGAGATAATCGGGCTGAAAAGCTACTTCATACCACCTATAAGACTACGCAGCTCAATCACAGCCGTCTGATTTCAGATTAAGCAGGAGCATGCATAACAGAAAAATTTTCCATTCACACATCGGCATTATAGCAGCATTAGCTGCTCTTGTACTTACGGAGGGTCAAACAAAAGTTGTGAGGTTCACCAATTTAACGTGACGTGCGTGATTAAGATTGTAACCCAGGTGCAAAACAAGCTCGAAAACAATACAAAATCCTTTACCTAATCAAGCAGCTTCTTCACAGCTACCAGTCCTAATAACTTAGATATGTTTATCGCCGCGGTCGCACGCCTCATGAGCGCGAACACATGAAATATCGCGCATCTTCGCCAAAAAACAACAGCGCCACGCCTACCCATAACACCGCATTGATGACGGAACACTTAGAAAACAAGAAACGCAACTGAGCCATCGAGACCAGTTTCTAGAGCCCGCTCACGCAGAGAGATTCTTCGGCGACAATAGCTTGGCTAAGCAGATGCAAGGTACCTCTACCACTATCACTTCCATCCCATCTCGAGCGCCCATTCTTTAACTCAGACACAGCAAGCACTGGGACAGGATAAATCGTTCCATCAGCAACGACTGCAGACCGGTCGCCATCTTGCAAGCACAACTGAGGCGAAATCACGTCACATCAGACCAATTGCAAATGAACCATTTTTTTTAGGAGTAAATGGTAGATTTATATTCTCATAAAGACGCCGAAACTCCAACCCGCACCATGGCACATATATATGCAGACTGTTCTTCATAAGAAAGCCCATCAAAGACCGAATATGTAGCCGGGTACCCAGCCTTTTGAATGACGGGTGGAGTTCTATTTTTCAATGAAACTGCTTGGAGTTTTCGTCCTCCTTTTGTATTTAATTATGAAGCTCAGAGGCTTCATTTGGGTGACCTCATCCAGAAAGGCGATCGTTCCAATCACCTGAGCCCCTGTGGCAACGGGCATGACAGCGCGGTTGCATTCACGATTGTAATGTTGATAATCGCATTGACTGTCCTACCACGAGTCAAAAACACTACTTCATCTCTACCCCCACCCAATTCAAAAAAGGAAAGTTGCAAGAACCAAAATACATCAATCGTAACTTATTTAACAACAAATGTTCATGCTAAATGTCTCGCTATTAGGAGATTTGGCCACAACATCTTAACAGAAGTGGTAACTGCTGCCATTGTTCGTAACCATGCAGCAAAAAAAAAAAAAAAAGGGTTTAAGGACTTATAAAAGCTAGCGTTATTACCCGCCCGACTGGCATTGCGGCAAGTATTGTAGTACTAGGTAAGTACTACCAAGCAACTACTACGGCTTACTCGCGAACTCATCAACTTGCCTACCTAGAATAGACTAGACTATTTCCTGCTCTGCTCTATCAGTATTGTGAAACACCAATCAGTGCCGCTCAGTTGATATGTTGTGTGCACTCATTTATTGCGATAACCACATGCTATCATTCACTTTCATGAACCAGCGATTTCTAAGTTCCGTATAAATGCTTTTTATTTCCACAATAGAAACTCGCATTACATTTGTAAGCATTGGACTAGAAGAACAGGCTTAAATTTTATTTATCGCTTCTTTGAAACAGACTTTCTCTGATGACTTAGGTGTTCGCACTTGCTATGCGCACCTAGCACGGCTTTTCATCGAACTTAATCTCGCATCTTGAGGAATTACATCTCCGATTTCAAGCACACGTTTGGCGCCAGGGCGCATTGCCTTCAGACGGATACCAGTGGCATTAATTTACCGGTAGGAACCGGTAAGTCCCGATCATAGAATACTTACCAAAGCCTTAAATCACATTCGCTTCTGATATGACCTTTATATTAAGCACAGTGACCAAATGCGGATAGGCAAGAGTTAGAAAGGCAAAAAAACGTGCCAGCAAGAATTTCCAATAGATTGAGTGCCAGGACTTAACACGCTTGTGAAAACCTAGGCGCGGTCAAAAGCAATTACATAGGCAAGGAACATCCTCGCAATTAAGGGCAATCGCGTAGGACCAACGCAAAGCTTTCGAGCAGACAGCAGTAAGTAACAATTGCTTCCTTTTGCACTCGCATCTACAGGATCAGGTTGCAAAGCTATTTATAGTCATGCCGTCATAACCTGGTCTTTCCCTGAGTTGACAGAAGTGTAACCATAACTTCGCAAACCGACCGGAGCTTGAAAGTTTAAATGTCCCTCGCGTCCCGCGTGCCACATATTTGTAATAAAATTACGCGCTAAGCCCGGAACATAACCTCTCAAACATGGCGTAATTACTCTAGTTGTGGCATAATTAAGACTTGCATTTGGCTTGCGCCGTTTGCGCGCTAGCGCTTCTTGCGATTCAGAGAGTCCTGCAAAACATGTTTTGTAAACAGCCTGAACACGTATTTTAAAGCCATAAACTTCCTCCACGAAGCATGAACTGGCAAGCTTGAAGTTTCAAGCTTTTAAGCACTTGCTTAATGGACTAAACGCAAGCAGCTAGACGGTCGATATAAACAAATAAACAAAATGTTGGTAAAGTAGATTCCTCCGACACGCGCTCGCATCAGTATGGATGCTCGGTGTGCACCTTCCGTTTCTAAGAGTGCTAATGGCCAACCGTGACAGGAGGACTTAGACACGAAAGACGCTTAATTCTAACGAGGACCGAAGAATAATCCTACCTGACGATCCAAGCGAAAACCCCTTTCTGGAAGCAACAGCAGCCATTTTTCCACTTTGATCTACACTTCATGTAAGTCGAACAACCGTAACTTTCTCCGTCACAAAACGGCTTCAAACGGCAAGCGTCGAAAATATTCCCAGGTCTAATTCCGCCACTCAAAACCCTTAGGATGATTCGCTTTGCTTTAAATAGGCTTACGACAACAAAACAATTAAATCGGTACGTCATTAGGCCAAACTTTAGGGTCATTAACGCTGACAAATCAAGCAAAGTCAGCCACGACTAAAGCTGGCCACAGCTCAAAGTGGTGCCAAGTAACCGTGGTCACACAACCGAACCAGAACGTTTTCGGGTGACACGCTCCTAGACCCACTAATGCAGAAGCAACCAGGTTGTAAATTGGATAAACAGTTATAAAAATGACATGAAGACAAAGATGGATCCATACAACAAGGCGGAATAATAAATGCTGTATTTACGGGGTATACTAAATATTTATCTCAAAATACTGGAAACATAAATGTTAAGTCGACAAATGAATTAACAGGCAGCATATTAATATTTTGATAAAGAAGATAATAAACATCAACTGCTAATACACAGCGTAACAATATATATTAACATATTATTTATAATATCACATAAATTATAGAAACACATGAAGCACTACAGAGTTATTTGCTAATATAAGATATTAAGTTCTTAAAAGTGATTGTAAAAACTACACTACATGCGTCCGCAGTCCGCACTCAATTCCAGCAACTTAAGACTAAAAAATCATTTTGAGTAGGTCCGCCATCAGTATTCAATGATGAAGCCGGACGCGACAAAGACGTGGGGCATGACAAGGGCCCCTTCCGGCATGATGTCAGCACACGAATTTTTGGCATAGAAGGAAATTTACTACTGTCTCCTTAGAAGAAAAAGCACTTCAAAATGCGCCCTAATAAGATAAGCCATCGCACGAAGAACACATACAAACACCAGCGAGATGTTTTTTTTCACCAGCAACGCCACAGATAAGCATCTCAGGTAAGTCAAGCAAGTGTCAAGAAAGAGGCGTGCTTAACTCGGATTATCTCGGTGAATAACTGGTGCAGGACAAAAATCAAAGCTGCTTTTAAGAGCAATGGCACAGACGGGGAACGAAAGATCTACAGAATTTTCCACACCTTTTTTCTAAGAATGAGAATTAACAACAACATCTAATTTTGTAATGTTCTCTTGCATGTACGCTTTTTCGTTATATTTAAATCTCTCTCAGCCACACATCATGCAATTTTATCTTCTATGTATATATATTTTTCATGCTTCGAACACCGAGAAACGCGGGTCGTGGAAAATGTTGTCGCTAACACAGCGAGGTGCCAAAACAACAATTTACATCAACAACCAAAAAGAAAAAAAAAGCGGCTCGCGAATGACTATTAACTTTTTCCCACCGAACTGGGATCGACGACGTACACCAACAAAATTCGCAGAGCGAGAATCTCAAACCGGTTTTAAACTATCTTACATAGCCGAAGAGGGGAATGAAAACATAGCACCAAGCAGTCATCCGTTGCCACCAACCAACACTGGGCAAGATCATCCATCCATCAACCCAATCACTGATACAAACGCAAGTCTTAAATCACAAGCCACTAAGACCGACTCGACTCAGTTGCCTATCCCTTTGGCCAAGTTTCGAGCAAGCTCCTTGAAACCGCTTGCAACCGACAAAAACCACGGCAACTGAGAAGTCCCTTTTCCACGCTGAGAAAGTCAACACTAACCAGCGGTAGGCTAATTTTTCTTAGCCAACAAAATCGTAGTGCAAAGCTGGCTAAGTCTGATATCACAACCACAGGCGAATTAAGAGATCAATAGGGGCTTTGCAACCTAACACATCGCCCGAAACGTGCACACTCTGTTGGATACACAAGAGCTGCGAGGTCAAGGGGGAGCCACAACTTTGCCCAGTTTACGGACTCCAATGACAGCACACTTGTTTGCAACAAATATATAAACAACAACGAACACAATCCGAAAAAATCAAAGCCATGCAGAGTATAGGCATCTATTAGCTCTCAAAATGAGTCGACCAAGAGGCTCAAATCGGATACGAGGAATTCGCCCGGTGGAGGCGCGTGTCCTAGTTGGATACTCGGGCGGCCCTAACAGCCCAGCGTTGATGTGCGCGGCCTGAATCCTCAATGCGCGCGGCCTGAATCCTAAATGCCCACGGTCTGAATGCGGAATACGCGCGACCGAAATCCTAAATGTGCGCGACCGAAATCCTAAACGTGCGCGACCAAAATCCTAAATGTGCGCGGCCGGAATCCTAAATGCGCGCGACCAGAATCCTCAATGAACAGACCCGTTATCTCGGTCATGCCAAAAATCTCAGAATGCACGCCTATGCCTTAACATGCCAACCATTACACGGACCATCGTGGCGGTATAAACATCAGCGCTACGCCTCTCTCAACGCAAGTCTCTGCTCGGTGGGCGACAGCGGGCCGTCAGAATTCAGGATATGAACGTACGCCTAAACATGACCATACTTTGCGTTCGCTAATGCTCACGTCAAAACAATTCTGCTGGGACGAATTCTGAAGTCTTAATGGGACTCCGAGTAGTCGCTGGCCAGTTAAGACTCCAACTAAAGGTCTGACAAGCCCCTTGGCCGGGAAGAAACGGTAAGGCTAGCCATTTGATATAAATTCGTAAGTCGTTTGATTCATCTACGTTCTTAATACAGCAAGCGCCACGTGATTTAAAACACACTTCATTCCACGGCGCAAACCAGGAAGACTCGACGCACGTTCATTCAAAAGATTAGCCCGTCAAAGTAAAAAATTTCAGAAAATTTCAAACTTGCCACATTGGAAACTACAGTCCCAAAAGCTGGACAAGCAAATCTCTGGATGGATGTCGCCAAATAATAGATCATACTACTTTGTGAAGTCCCTCTGTACACAGAAATTAACGCAACAAATTTACATTCGCTCTCCTTAGCTTTGATTCCCGAAAAGTCTCTCTCGCATGACGACTTGACGACTTTTCGGGGAAAAAAAAATAAGTAAGTAGAAAAGGCGCTCAGCGACACAACGGTATCTTGAAGTGCATTTGAAGAACAAGCTCGTCTGCCGAGCAGCTCAGTAAACAACGCCACACGGTGAATGCGTGCACGAGCCTTTGTGGCAAAGCGAGGAATGCCCGAAAAGCGACCGAGCACATCCCAAACGTAGCGTGCTTGATCTGTTTGCAATGGCTCGGCGGCACGTTTTCCGCTGCTGGTACCCCCCTCTCCTCAGTGAATTGCCATGAGCGATTACCCAACCATGCTCAAACAAACTAAGCCTCGATTTGTCGAATATAAAGTGAAGTTGGAGCGACCACTCGCGCCAAACACCGCAAGGCAGAAACTATGTACATGCGGCTGAATATCGGACAAGTATTTAAATTCGCCAGTTCATCGATTCTCAACAACAACACAACAACAACAAGATATATTTTCCCATTAACCAACACCGTACATGAATACATTCATAAATACAATGTCATGGCTAAATGGGATGGAGGGCTCTTCGTAGCATAGCTAATCGGAAGAGAAGGGCCCACCCTAAGTCTGTCTACATTTTTCATAAAGAAGAACACCAGGCTTGCGCACTGCGCGTAAGAAAAAGCAAATACATGTACCAGTAGTGCCTACGTGATACAGCAAGAATGTGGGTCTTGACAGCGCTTCATAACAGTCTGGCATTTAGTTTTTGTAATATATTAGCATATGCATTCGTACTTTATTTATTTCTTTTTGAACGAATGGTACAGACGCGCTTTGCTCTATGTGAGGCACACAAGGGAAATCGCGCGGATAGCCGGAGTGGAGGAAGCACCTCCTACGACTAGACCACGAGTGACTAGACCATCTATGACTAGACCACGAGTGACTAAACCATCTACGACTAGACTACGGGTGACTAGACCATCTACGACTAGACAACGGGTGACTAGACCATCTAAGACTAGACCACGCGTGACTAGATCATGTACGCCTAGACCACGAGCATGCTTCGCAAACCGGCATGCACAGGTCTGCATTAGTTTCACCAAGGCGGCCGGGTTAGGATAGCAGGCGCATCGTGGAGAGGTAAGCGCACAATCCTCATTACTCAGTACCACACTGACGCACGCCTGTCGCTTGATTGAAAGTCGGCGTGGGCGCAAGGAATACAAAACACGTGCGCATCAGCAGCCACATCAACACATTGACAAACCGACAAGCACACGAACTCACGCTCACGCTCACGCACACGCATTCACGCTCAAGCACGGACACTCGCAGGCGGGCGCAAGGCACAAACCCTCACACACCCTCACCGCATCGCACGAGCTCGCACTCGCGCAAATTTTAGCGGCTTCTCCGTCCAGCATACCCAGGGTTATCAGGTGCCCGTAACCAAGACACTCAACGGCCCTGGCGCCACCCAACAACAAACGAACACACGTGAAAAAATGAACACACGTCATCTTACACAGGTACTAATCCTCAATCCTAAAGCCTTGCATTTGCTACTCTACAAGCGATCTTTGGAATGAATTTGGACGCGTTCGCCAGCCGCGTACGGGCATTTGCTTTCCACAAAGAGCGACTGCAAAAGTGTATTTTAGTGACAACATTTGTGTAAGATGACGGCATGGAGGAATGTATAAAGGTAGGCTTACCGCTTGCAGGAGTGGTAACTTCGGATGATGGCAGAGGACCAGCTCCTGGGCTGGCCGGAGTCCCACTAGAACTGCTGACTTGAACGCTCTCCTTATCGCGACTCTTTCCTCTTCTAAAAGTCAACAAAACAGCGCAAATTACTGTCATCGTTTTACCCATTTGACCCATACAATTTTACCCATTTTAACCTGTTTAACCAATCACCTAACACCCATTACCCAATAACCGTTTTACCCTTCACCCATTTTTGACCCATCACCACGCATTTTACCCTTCATTTACCGATCCGCTTCCACCACTATTATCCCACCATCTTATCACGGTACGAGAAATCAGTCGAACTACCGGAAGAAGAGTCACAGTTTGAAAGCGTGCGATCAAACACGCACCCACACAAACCAGCACACACAAGCACACACACACATACACATACACGCACGCGCACACACGAACGCACACATACACACGTACCCACGCACACAAACACACAGACATACACAGACTGACGCACGCACGCACGCACACACATAAAAGTACACACAAACATACATGCACATACAAACAGACGCACACAGACCCACACACATACACACGCCCACACACAGAGACACACACAGGCACTCAAAAACGCAAAACAAACACACACAGGCACACACACTAACTAAGGCATACGCAAAAGCGATAAACACAATCGAAACACAACTTACACAGGTGCGTCTGCTTTATGAATTACAACAATAACAGCTTTGATTTGGTAGAATGACTAATCTAAAAAATCGCAAGGTAAATAAAAACAGCCCAACTTACAAAAGCCTTTTGCTTTGTCGAAGAACATTCCCAAGTTTCTTTGTAAATCCCTCACTTTCTTTTCGCTCAACAGCTTCACCATTAACCGTGGTTTCTTCCTCCACGATTACGTCAGCATCAATGGTTTCCATGGAAAAGCAGGGCCAGAGGCGGCTAGCTTGTTGACGAAGATATTATATTTCGGAACCCTCCGAGTAGGCTGCAACTGTCGTTCTACACTGGCGAATTTTACGAAAAACGCTCAACAAACATTACTGCCATACCATCACGCCAAGCGGATTCATACCGTCTCTATGTTTACATTCGCCGGTACACGAGAATTGGAATTGTCCAGATAGGTCGCTGTCTAAGAGAGTAAACAAAGGAACAATATGGGGTGTAAACAAAAGGAATGCAGCAGAAATGATAATTGAAGCAGAAATGCAAATAAAAGGTTCTTTGGGAATTATTTTACAAAAGCCAGCCACGAGGCGTAGTGCGCATAATTGAGAGCCCGAGCTGTGCGCATGCGCACGTCCATCTAACTTAACATGGACTTTGCATAACAAACAAATTGCACATACGAATCCAAGAATTCGTACTTCAAAACATCAACCCTAAATCCCTGGAAAAAAGCTAATCAGATAACCAGATCTCTATTAGATGTTTATTTTATTATTATTATTTTTTTAAATGCGTAAAATGATTTACAACATTCACGATGAAACCTTTGGTACAATACATCAAGCCTAACACAAATAACCATAGCCGAAATAATGCGAAACGAAACGCTCATGCAGAGAGCAGACTTACACCAACTGCAACTCCACACATGAAATCCACTGATTCAAAAGATAACAGTTACTAAAATCTCTTTGCATCTACACTTCTATGAATGCACATTTTATAGGCCTATCCTTATGCACATTTTTTAAAAATACCATCTTGCTTCAGCGGTCGCAGGACATGCCTGTCAGGGTGGATGGAAGCACATTCATTTACTTTATATCAGCCGCACCCGTTTTAATACTACTCGTGCTGTCCTATGGGGCTCCACGAAAAAGTCACTGGCTTTCTCGGAGAACCATGCTGCATTAACTATGATATGGACTAAAAGCAGCTTCGCATTTTCGTGGACCTATCTTTTGTCACGAGCAACGAATCTTTTGTGATGATGATGATGATGATGATGATGATGATGATGATGATGATGATGATGATGATGATGATGATGATGATGATGA
>QQSS02187743.1:0-12130 GCA_003687565.2 Craspedacusta sowerbii | reverse complement strand
AACCAGATTCTATTCCTGCATTTCACAGCAAGGATTCGTCACTGGTTTTGTCTTCAGATTTACCCGATATTCCGCCCACATGCAATAGAGAGTCGCCAGCATGTTCTTTAGGTTACAGAAGTTCTACTTCAAAAGTTTTTCCGGAAAGGGAGATGTTCCCAAGTCCTTCAGGAACCGAGACAAATCAGAGAGAGACCCTAGTGGATAGCAAATCCTATCACTCAGCATTCCAACCTTCACAAGAAAGGATCTCGTCAGGCACCTCTACAGACGTTGTGGGAAACCGCCCGTCCCACAAAATCGAGCCTGCCGTATCTCGTTCGGCGTCCACTGACCTGAAAATACAAGTATCTCTTGGATCTGGGACAATCCTAGTCGAGCCACAGATGGATAACTTAACTGGGAGCAGCAATTCCATATCTTCATCGCTTTGTCGAGAGTCCCTAAGAAGAAGCAGTCTCGGAACACTTGGAAAAGGTTTAGTTTCGGTCGTGACTCGAGACGAAGCCTCTAAGCTAGGGTTAAAAGACATTGAATTTGATGATTTGATTTCTCTGAACGCTAAGTCTAAACCCTCAAGCTCAGCTCAGATTGGGGGAGCTTCACGAAGCATATATTCACCAATTTCTGACGATGCCGATGCATACACCATTATTGCACATAACGCATTACGAAACGCAGCCCTTTGCCTTGGTTACTCTGAAAAGGAGGTGAATGAAGTTATTGGACAAGCCATCGTGAGTCGACTTAGCGTCTCTTTCGAAGAAGTTGCATGTTTAAAAAGTGTAAGCGACTCCTGTTCTGCGCCCATGGTGAAGACAACTGCGGATTTAGTCCAAGATAAGTCATTGGTAACGGACCGACGAAATCTCAAAGGCAGTACTAAATCGGTACAGGCTATGGTAGAAGCTATATCTTCAAAGGCGTGCTACTACCCTTCAAACCAAAAGTCAACAGTTCAGTACAATCGCGCTCTATCCGCACACACAAAGTTAGAACATGAATCCACGAGAGCAATGAGTGGACATGAAAATTATGTTGATTTGCACAAAGGCAGCATTAAATCTACAGAAGCAATTTTTGATGCGTCATCTGCACACGCAAGTGATAAGACCTCAACCACTGAAGCAAAGGATTCCCACAATTTCCCGCAGTCTGCTCACATGAGACAAGATGATGATTCCTTGCCTGCAAAGCATGTTCAGCATATTCTAGAAGAAGCGAAAACTGAACAGTTCTATGCAATGTCGTCTCCAGCCGAATCGCTCAAGTCCTCTATGTTAGTGGGCGAAGATTCCCTGTTACTACATAAACTTGAGTCCGTATGTACGCTCATTGAATCTTATGAAACTGTAAGCCGCACGATTACACACAATGCATTTAGGAACGCAGCACTTGCCCTTGGTTACTCTCTGAGTGAGATAGACCTAGTTATAGGACCATCCACAGTTAGCAGCCGTATCAGCTTCCTCGAACATGGTGCTGACAGGTGCTCAGACGATCGATCTGCCGCTACTAAAGCGTCATCTATGAAAGATACCGCTCGAACGCTATGTGAAGCAGAGGGCAGAGATCTTCTTAATCAATCTTCAAGCATTCTCAAATCTAACAGAAAAGAGTCACAGACCACAGGTTCCTACATAAGTACCTTAGGAAGTGACAGATTATGCGTTGAAAAGACATTGGACTCCCTACATAAAAGAAGTGAACCGAATGCACTTATAAGCAACATTATCGCACATAATGCTTTAAGAAACGCAGCCCTTTTCCTTGGCTACTCTGAAAATGAAGTGAACGACGTAATCGGACCAGTTATTCTCAGGCGCTCCAGCTCCTCATTTGAAGCATTTGGACGAAGCTGGGATAAACACGAAAAAGACGAACTGGATAAACAAGCAAGCACGTGGAAAGACGGGTCATTCGAAGCAAACGGAAATAAACTCGTCCAGCATGACGTCAACCTCGCACATAGCAACGCCCTTTCAAATGCATTGGAACTGGCAGCTTCCAAAAGTAAAGTTGATCTTGAAAATAGAGTGCCCATAAATGTAGACCAGTTAAAGTGTGATGTAATCAGTGCCGATCAAGTCGCGCATGACGGAATGGGGCAAATCTCAGAAAGCACGGTGACTAATTGCGCCGGACCAAGCTCAAGCAGGGCGGTATTTCAAGCTAGTGCATCTCTATCAAATGCACTGCCGAGCCAAGAATCAATGCTACTGCAGAAAATCGAATCCGCATACAATGAAAACGAAACTGACGTCGCTCTTAGCACCGTCGTCGCACATAATGCGCTGAGAAATGCAGCTCTAGCACTCGGGTACTCCGAAAATGAAGTCGATGAAGTTGTCGGCCCTGCCATACAGTGCTGTTTCAACATCTTTGAGAAAGGCGGGATTCTAAAAAGAATAGACGAGGAAAACCCTACACTCACTGCCCCTTTTAGAAATGAAGACTTGGCGACCGGGTCCACGGGAGTAGGTCAAACAGGTCAAACATTTTCTAATCAAAGCAACGCAGTCTCATTGTTAGAATTTTCCATTCAGGGTACACCTGTGGGGGCATCACAAGATCAGGGTGCTATATCGTGCACTGCAAAAGAATTTCTTGCGCATAAAGGTTTACATGATCTTGTAGTTAGTGTTGCGAGCGCCTCATGCGCAAGTCAAGCCATATACCAAGACATGTCTAAACGAATCGAGAAAGAATCTAATCAAGCGAACATACAGAAATCAGAACCATCTTCTAAGATCTCCCTGACAGATGCTCTGCAAAATGCATGCTCGCTGAAGAAGACTGCTTCTGTCAGTAAAGAAAGTGAATCCTTCGTTCAGATGAGCAATATGATCGCCCATAACGCCTTGAGAAACGCGGCACTTTATCTCGGTTACTCTCAGTCAGAGGTCAATCAAATCATTGGCCCACCAATTGTTAGGCAATCAAGCACCTTCGAGAATATTGAGCATTCAAAATCCCTGAGCTTCTCAGATCCTCAAGCATGCGCCCCTTGTATTGCTTCATCGATACGAACCTCTGATAACATTGGGTTAAACTCAATGGAGCACATAGAGGAAGATGAATCTACGGCAAGCGGCACTTGGCTAAACGAGATGCTCCAGGATATGGAGCAAACGACCACCGCAGAAAGCCAAGAAACAGAGCATAGGAGAGAGCAACCTCACAGGCAAGCATCATTGGTCGAAATTCAGTCTCTCTTTGCGCTGGCAAGCGTCGATTCTCGCCTACGGCAGAAAATAAACTCGATCTGCTTCGAAAGCGAAACCAACGTGACACTTGGTACCGTCATTACACATAACGCGCTGAGAAATGCTGCTCTAAGTCTCGGCTACTCTGACCTTGAAGTAGACGAAGTCATAGGACCGGCAATCGTTTGCGATTTCAACGCATCCTCTGAGCATGTAAAAAAATGCAGTGACGTTGGCAACGTCGAAAATAATGCGGAGAGCATGAAAGATTTGAAAAATTATTCTTTTAAAGCTGGGGAAGGCGAGGGATCTTATTTTGATGGAAATTTTGCATTGGTAAACGCCGATTCTTGCGTTGAACAGTCCTCATTTAACACAGTTGTTGAGGTGAACAACGTGATAGACATCGCTGGGAGTTCCATGACCTCCACGTGCAAAAGTACAGACGAGGTTCGACGCTTATCAAGGAATGAAACAAAAAGCAATCAAAATGAAGCCCTGAAATCAGAATCGCGTTCTCGAGCTTCATTGAAAGATGTCTTGCTGATTAAAGATTCAAGCTTGCGAAAGAAAATCGGTTCCGTCTGCAACGAAATCGAATCGTACGTCCATACAGGAAACATCCTTGCGCACAACGCGTTAAGGAACGCAGCATTGTGTCTTGGCTACTCCGAGAGAGAAGTAAACGAGGTGATTGGACCGGCTGCGACTAGGGATTCTGAAAGTTTTGAGCAAGCTGACCAATACGGATCTGCAGCCGACTTGCGCACCACTTCAAATGCAGGGCCTATCAAGGATTCAAAACTTGGTTCAAGCTTTGGACACATCTCAGATCGACCACCTATCTGTCCACATGCAGATGTAAATGCGACCGTTTCTTCTATAATGATAGGAGATCAAGCGTCTCACGTTGCCGCAACTTCTACCCACATTCGCAAGGAATCTTTCCTTAACGTTGGGGAGGAAACAAGTTGGGTTTGCGCTAGAAAATCTAATGATGAATTTCGAAAAGACGACATCCCAGAAGCATGTGGGACGGAAAGCGACTCCAAACATCAGCTGAAGAAGGAATCCATAGTCCACGTCTCATTACTTCATACGCAGGCATACGATCATTCAGCATCCCTAACAAAGGTTGATTCCGTCGGCAAAGAAATTGATACTTTCGTACGCATAAGTAACATTATCGCGCACAATACTTTAAGAAATGCCGCCCTTTACCTTGGCTACTCCATAAAAGAAATAAACGACGTACTTGGGCCACCAATCGTGAGGCGCTCGAGTACTTCGTTCGAGCAAGTCGATTATTCAAATAGTACCAAAGACGTGTGCACCGAAAATAACAACGCATTCACTAAAGTGTCTAAAATCCAGATGTCCAGGAAAGATGATAAGAATGTAGGTTGGCACGAGCCCTCTCTTTCGTGCATTCCAGGTAGCCCGCACAGTACCCTGATGGAATCAACTTCGAGTATCGCGAGTGCAGAATCAATCAATCAAAGGCGTACTGACGCTTCTTCGCATATATTCGGGACAAAATATTCACTAGCGCAGGACTCTTTGACAAACAACAAAGCTGCTGAACAATGTCCTGATCTTCCACAAGGTGACTTTTACTGCGATGAGAGAGAATTTTACCCCAAACGAAGTGAAAGCCAGATTCTCGAATATTTCACGTCCTGCTTTATCAGAAGTATCATACATAATGCATCGCTTAATCTGGGATATAGCCCAAGAGAAATAGCTGAAGCGTTTCAGGATGAGTCATCGCAATATCGATCAGCAGCCTCCAGCAACGAGTCAGTTAATAAGATTGAGGATTCCTACCTCAGAGTCATTGCTTTTCAACTTGTAGGCAGTGTCTTAGAGCGAGCCATTCAAATAGTGCGAGAAGAACAAAAGGTTGTCGAAAGAAACTTTGATTTAAACAAAGCTAAATCGTTTGCCTTGAAGTTTACGGCCATAGTTCTTGGTAGTGCTGCGAAGAGCCTGGGATACAATGATGATCAAATTTTGGCTGCTGTAGAAAAGGACATAACCATGTTTAAGTCAAAAGGAAGTACAATAGATGAACCAAGTGAGTCGCAAAGTTTTGAGAATTCAGAAGTAGAAAGACCAAAGCGGGAAAGTCCTTATCGTTCGAGGAATGAAAGACGTGAAAGTATAAAAGGCCGACCCGCGACACCGAAACCATCGGTCGAATTTCTTGCTAAAATGAAAGAGGAGGAAGAAGATGATGAGTTTCAGTTCGAGACAGAAGGTACAGCGCCAGAAAGGTTTTCGTGCAGTTTACCTAGCAATGCTCAAACTCAAACCATCAGTAAAGAAATAGTTGCAAACAACCAACCACCATGTGAGATGCTAGCACACGGGAGGGTGCGACGACCGACTCCATTCTTTCCGCAATCTGTACAGCGCCAAATTGTCAATAACATTTGTGGAGATAAATTCGATACCGTGGGTGAGGACGAAGAGGAGAACGCACTTTCACGAGCAGAGAATGAGACGCCTGCACTCAACAAAGTTTCAGCCAATGACTCAGCCGCAGAGACTGATGCCAGCCAAGAAGATGCTGATTCCAAGTGGTCAGAGTCGTTTCTCGAGCAACTTAACCACATACTTGAGGTCGCCGAGACATATTTCTTGCAAGAATCAAATGAATCAGAAGCATATGGTGGAGATTATTGCATGCCTTCAAATGCCACTCAAAAAAAGTATTCAGCGGGCGCAAAACTTCAGCTAGAGGATCTGAATTTGCAAAGTTTGTGGAGCGCTCTCACCCATACTAGTACGGAACAGAAACCAATTCCATCATCGTCGCAGGCTCATGAAGCTCTTAACAATGCGGAAGCCAGCAAAAGTGTGGTGAGCTTTTATGAAAACGTTAAATCTGACGTGTTTGCCTTGATCAAAGCGCTCGAATCTCAGCAAAGTACCGCTGCGGGACCTATCAGGTCAGCCCAGTATGAAGACCAACCTTCTCTCAAAATAGAGAACCCCATCATGAATTGCGACTCTGACATTTTTGAACATGTAATGCTTGAGAACGAAGGAAGCGCTGAAAATGCTTGTGGCGTAGTTTTTTCAGATCCTGATTCTGTCTTTCCAGATGCGTCCAAGTTGAGAAAATCTTCATTTGAAAGCGCGAATGATTTGCAAAACGTGGTTTGCACGTCTGGTAGATCGTCTGCTTGCTCATTGCCACCATTATCCTCTAAGAAGAGTTCTCTAGTTGCAACAGATATCCCAGATCCGTTACCCGTCTCACCCACTAAAAATGTATCTAGACAAAGTAGCCCATTTCCTCCCATCCACTCACCCTTATCTGGCGTGTGTTCTTTGGTTTCCCATGGCGTACTTGCTGCAGAAAGTCAAGGATCTCCAAATAGCCACGGAGCAACTGCCAGCAAACCAGACTCAAACATGTCACCTCTACCATCCATTCAAACCGTTTCCTTTAGAAATTCTTCGCATAGCAAGCGAAGTACTGTTTTCATGGAGTCCACTATACCGAACTGCAGCGAAGACGAAGTCCAAGAAGACGCTAATACTCGGTACTCCATCCCATGTTATACAAGTTCATCCATGCTGAACGACGAAGAAAAAGAAACAGTTATCAAAACTCCTAGCGAATTTGACCTTGATCAAAGCATTACTGCCCGCGTGAAGACCATGGCAGCTGTTAAAAGCATGGAGGCGGTTAAAAAGGCACCTGCTTATGTCGAAAACGAGGTAACACCTAGCAAGAGAAGCTCAAAAGCTAAACCAGATCTTGGCAGTCTGGTGCAGAGATTGTCACGACCATCCCACGTGACCGAAAGAACCAGCGACAGTAAAAATAAAGATATAAGTAAGCAAGAACAGTCATCATTCTTGCCATCATCGGCAAAGTCTGCCATGGAGAGATTAACACAGTTTAAAGCCAAAGCATTGAATAATTCAACCAGCGTTAAATCGCCAGCGATTGCCTGTGATGCAATGATTAAAGATCGATCTCCTAGTCCATCGACTATACCTGATCATGCGTCAAAGAATACGCCGGCACTTCAAGGCAATGAATCATCTCCCTTGGATTCAAAATTGACCCGAAGTTTTGGTAAATCCCACGTTCCGTCTCAAGTATCTACCAAAGAAGTGGAAGATAAGCGAAACACCAATGACAAATCTGATGGACGAGGAAAATCTGACAGGAATAGCCAAGTAGCTGCTAGCAAAGTCTCTTATGAGGCAAGTGCACAGTCTCAAAGAGTCAAGAAAGGTTCGAGGTCTCGTGCTGTGGAAAAAGCGTCTGGAATAGCCAGTGTGCAAAGCGAAGCTGCACAAGAAAAGCAAGTAAGTCAGGAAAAAGTATCCTCAAGCGATGGCAACCGCACAAGCAAAATCGATGCTTTGCCGCTAGTTTCGTTAAATTCGAAGACAACCTCAAATAAAATATCCTCGAAACTAACCACCTTATCTAGCACGGCCGCTAAAGAGCCCGGTACATGCAATACTGTTCCCGCAAGTTCGAATAAGCCATCAAATGTTGCTCCGACTTTGAGTAAAGAGAATTTAAAAGGTGTGTCAACGAATGAACCTGCGAAGGCCAAGTTCTCGCCCCATAGTAAGCACGCAAATTCGAATAACAGCGTGCTAGCAACAAGAAAGACTTCCGGAGCCGTGGAAAAGCGGACCCACGATAGACCTCGTAGTCCGAAATACACGGTTGAAGTGAAGTCTGACGATGGTCTAGTTCTGTCCACTCGCCTGTCGGGTAGTTGGACAGTGCTAGACGTGACCGCAAAACCGCACGCTGATAGAAACCAGGAAGGTAGTGAACAGCAGGAACAACAGGCACCACCAGCAATAAATAGAGAATACGCGAACGCGAAGTCATCCCAAAGGATCCGAGAGTCGAGTCATGAGCTCGGTTCACGAAAGATGAAAAAAACCACTTCCATTTCGAAAAATGTAGTACAAGAGCAAGACTCTAGCAAAACCAGACTTACTTCATCGAAGGTAATATCGGCCCATCATGGACGTCAACAAGACCTAGGGCTCTTAGGTCAAGCTACAACAAAATCTTCCACTCGTTTGGAAAGCCAAAGGGCTTCTTTCCCTTTGGCAACAATTTCTGTCGGTTCGGCTCATCAGCAAAACGAGAGGCCTTCAGAGCTCCATGCTACAGCGAGCTCCTTAGACTCAAATCACCACCAACCTAATTTCGTACCGAAATCTCCGTTTGTTCCAAGACCACCAACCAGCCCGAGGGACAATAATGTGCATATGTCCATGTCGTTGCGGGTAATACGAAGCAAGCAGTCACTGGCATCTATGGTAAACAAAAGTCGAAGTCTGGGATCTTCTCCGCGAGTCATCTCAACAAAAGATAAGCTATACGTAGGACGGCGAACATCTGCCACCTTACACGAAACATTGCCGTTGTGGCTTAACGAGACTCTTCCGAACACTGAAAAGGAGTGCAATAAAGCAGTGATTTACGACCTTGATGGTAAATCTGAAGTTGTTTACGCAACAAATCACTCGTTAAAAAGTTCGCGCACGGAGAAGAGCATCGCATCATCCGTGTGGTTGCCCTCCACTAGTCTTGTTCAGTCCGGTGGTGAAGAAAGCGGAGACCAGAGGACAGATCCACCACGGAGGAGATCCAGCTTGGCAGTTATGAATCCTGCTCTGTCGCAGGAGCTTCGTAAATCATCCAACTCTATCAGTCCCAGTAGTGCGTTTAATACACATGATGATAAAGTGGCAGAAAAGATATCAAATGCTCAATTGATGAAAAGCTTCCACCCTCTCACCGCCAACGACGACACCGTTCACCTGCGTGACACGAGCGTACCCAATGAAGTCGAAAATGTTGTAAATCATGACTCTGCTACTTGATGCAGTAAAGTTTACGAAAAATTTGATTAATGTTAAAGCGACTAAAAATTTATAAAATTTGATGTTTATGAAAGCCAAATTGATTTGAAAATGAGTCTTCCGATTTCTTGTTGTTTTAGGAGGAAGATTAGAGTTTTTATGTAATTGAAGGCGACCCAGGATGAGAATAGGGTGCCTTCGTTTTATTCTTATTTCTTGCTTCTCTACTTGTTTTGTTCTATTTAGTCGTAGCCAGAAGCAAAAATAGGTTAAGAGGCGGCCTAAAATTGAAACTAGCGATTGTACTAAAAAGCTTTCATTGAATGAATCATCACTTTTCACAGCAACCCAAGAAAATCCCATCATTGCTTTGCTATTTCTTTTTTTTTTTGTAACCAAAATTCTACCTTGCATAATCGTAAAATTAAGTAAAGAAGTCAAGGCTAAAGTTCTATTTTTAAAAAACGTGCTAAAATTATAGCGTGCAATACTAATCTGACATATATTGCATGGCGAGCTCCTGCGCAAGAAAACGCTGATGTTTCAGTTCAATTCACTCAAGCTTTCAGCTTGAACATTTTTTACATGAATTACCTTTCCCTGGACATAATGTCTTGTTGTTCTTGTTGAAGTTGTTTTGAAGTCTCTCTGCAACTAAAATCCTCTACCAACCACCTACCTTCTTCTAGTAGCCCTAATCGCTTTGTTAGCGAAATTCTGTGTAATTTATTTAAGTAAGAACAAGCATGTCGGATGCATATGACATGTAACGCGTTAATCATTTCTCCTACGTTTCCCAAGTATCAAAGGCGTTGATCTTAGTTTGCTACATTAAGCAAGGCGCGTTTTTTCGCGCCAAATTGGGCTAACCAACAACATCTGTGTATAAACCTATGTAAAGTGGTGGTACATCGACACATCTTTCTCCAGGTGAATCATGCCGAACAAGTATGTCGATTCTAATAAATGTTATGTCTTAATCATAACTAATCCATTCTTACCGTAAGAGACCAGGCAGAATTTCCACATTGCTATTTTGATATTCATTAGGTTGACGCTCGTGTAAATAAGCAAATTTATGGCAAGACTCAGCATCCAGTAGAAAGCGCTCATGAAGAAGAAGCTCAACATGAACGCAACGATCCCACACAAGGTCTAGATAGCAATAAAAGTTATCGCAATTCATATGAATAAGTGGAGGCCATTATTGCAAACTTAACTACAGCAAAAGCAGTTATAAATCTATCTTCGAGACTAGAAACTCCTTAGTAGTAAATGTGCTCAGAAGTAAGAGCGAGGGAGCAGTAGTAGATGTGGTATTGGTGTGAAAGATTTGCCACTAAGGGAAATTGCAGTAGAAATATTTAAAATAGAAGTAATGACAGAGAAAATGATTAAGTAAATAAGTGAACGTAACAATGATAACACTAAAGTAATACTAGTATAAGTTGAATGATACAATAGTATAATATATAATATAACAGTAGTAATTTAACATTAAGTAGTAAGATAACATGATAAAAGAATAAATAACTTAGAAGAATAATGAATAAGTAAATTAATAATAAGAAAATAATGCAATAATATGTTGGTAAAATTATTATCATAGTGTTTTTATTGCTGCTCTTGATAAAGTAATAGCAACCGCAGTAACATTGCAAACAGAGCCTTAAACGTGATCGTTTCTATAAGTGCGTGAAGGAAGTTCATATTTAAGACATTCCCTACCTTTGTTACGGTTGCTCGAGTAACGGCCGTCAGGAATAGCAAGTGAGCAGCCATCAGATTTAAAAGCAGGTGCATGAGAATCTTTCTTCTTCTTGTCGCAACTCTAAAATGCGAGCATTAAGTTTAAGTCAATGAATGTTTGCTTGCAAATACGTCAGCGTCATGCGAACATCTGTGCACTTTATTGCGACCCTCTAGGCCTTATCTCTGGGACAAGTTATCTCGAGGACTTATTGCCAAGTAAAAGAATTTGAAATAATCATGTAGATAACATGGGGATCATACTTCGCCCTAAGCCGCCCATGAACTGTGTCCGTTTTGTTTGGTTTAATCGAAAAAAATAATGGTTTTTGTCAAAAATGTCCTTGAAATTAAAACGAGTTGTTTTTCTTCTTACAGTAATTACATTAGATTCACATTACGAAATGAGTCCTTTAAATGATAACCTAATTTACTTGAAAATTTGGTCTAAATGGGGATTTATAACAATAAATGAAGATGCAGAGCATGTAGCACATGCTTAAAAAAAAGAACTAAATAGGATCTTGTTTTCTTTAGCCAGTTTTATAAAGCTTTAGGCATATTTCTGGCACGTACGAAGGCACCAAAAGCACAAGAAGATAAGTACACTCAATTTCAACGACGCATAATCTCTAGCAATTGATAAATTTCCTAGCACTAGATTCACGCCATTATAGGAGGTTGTTGCAGAGTCAATCTCGACCAAGCTATGACCAATGGATCAATAGTAATCGGCTTCAGAGGAACATCGTTTCAATTGTGCCACTTAAAAATTTCTGAGAAGATAAAGAGCGTGTTCGCTAATGCTGAATAGCAAATACAAGGCAATGCATCCGTACCTGGCTATGAGCAAGGCTAAAACACTGAGGATTTCTCCGGATATAGAGACGGACAGCCCAGTGATCGTCAACAAGGACAAAACAAAGGAATTCACGGACTCGTCCTATACAGGCGGAGAGAGAGAGAGAGAACAATTATTTAAAAGAGCTTTGCTCAGCCATACCTAGCTTGCAATAATATTATATATACATCTAATATTTGTATAAATTTTGCTATTATATAGAGCTCTTGTAGCAAAGTAATATGTGTAATTCATATTCTTGGTATATTTCAAACAAAATCCTTATGTAACAACCCTAATATAGCGATTCGATATGTTGTATGCCTTCTGCAAGTATCTGTTTCCTCTCTCTGTGCGCTAACACACACTAACACACACATACAAACACTATGTACCTATGTATCTATCTATCTATCTATCTATCTATCTATCTATCTATCTATCTATCTATCTATCTATCTATCTATCTATC
>QQSS02187688.1:0-13483 GCA_003687565.2 Craspedacusta sowerbii | reverse complement strand
TTCCGATCTATTTCCTTGAAACCCTCCTTTTCTATGCTTAAGATCGCCAAATCACTCAAGCGTTCTTGTGTCATGCAAACGACTTTCAAACGGATGGAGTTGTGGGATTTGCTTTACTATGAAAACTATAAGCATGGGCGTCGGGGGCCCCTAGCAGGTCGGGGGCCCTCGTTCATTGAACGGGCTGAACGGGCCATTGCTACGCCACTGTGCACCTCTCTTCTTCAAGATTGACTTAATCGTTGGCGCATATGTAGCCACAGGGAGACCAGAATAGCCACATATAGTGGTTATACGCATCTACAATGCCATGCTTCCGGTGCATTCTGTTCGTCTCTGTGCACAGATTAGATTATATTTAAGAACTCGATCAGATCCGTTTTCATTGACACTGTCGCGTACTGTCACCATAATCCAGCCCGACGTTTTATTCCTATGCAGCCCACAAAACACAAAATAAAAGCAATATTTTAGACCAACGATTAAGTGAGTCCAAGACATTGCTAAAACCCATAAGTAGGTGCAGCAAGGTGCTGAACATTGGAATTTGTTGTCATTGTACGGTGACCCCTTGGTCCTCAAGATGCCTGGAAAGTCGCTCTTCGCGAGTTTTTATTTTCTTCCAGGCTTGGCGAAGAAGGTAAGGTTGATCTCTGTACTTGAGATAATATTTTAGGGGATAATGCTGCGTGGGTCTCTTGGTTTGCAGGATGGAATGAATATTTCACCGTGTGCCTCAAAGTTCATTTCTCTCTATGGTAAATGTGAGTGCTTCGAGATTAACGTGATTGATGAAATTTCCTGATATCTATGTGTAGAAATATTAGCGTATGTGCTGTTATATTTATGTAAGCCAAAACTTCTGAATCCTCCATTGTTAAAGCAATAAATGTGTGGTAAACCACGGCTGCTCCAGTTAAGTTTATCAGGTATCGGCTATTAGCTGAGCAGTCAACGGCTGCCTTATGTGGGAAATCGCCCAGCATGTCAGCTTAAACATATCTTACCTGTACTTTAAATGTGGGAATGTTATCTTATAGTCTCATTATTTTTCCATGGTCGAGAGGTGTCAAAGAAATGTCCTTGTTTCTAACAAAACAGGAGCAAGTCTTGTTTTCTTAATCTAAAAATTGTTTCAATCTTATTTCCAGTATGCTATGCAATATTTAATGACTACTAACTGCAACCAAAAAATCTGATTACAGTTCCTTGGATTTCAAAGCTTAAGGTTGGGTCCAGTAATGGCCTTGAGCAATCTCTCGTCAAGTTGAGGCGAATTTCGTAAATTTCATCTCATTTTTCGGTGCTATCCCTTTCCTTAATTTTGCCTTCTATGCAAAACTATGCATTACACTATACTAGGTATCTGAATGAAAATTTCAAAGTAAATAGATATGCAATTGGATACTTCCAATGGAAAAGGCTTGAAAACAGCATTCCAATGATATATGAACTGCTTTTCTATGACAAATATGCAGAGAGCTACAGAATTTCGAATGTCGAAAATTGAGACCGCATTTGGCTCTTGATTTCAATGCAATCCCTTAAAAATCTTGTGGCCGGCTTTTTTCCAGTTTTCTTGTCATAGGGAAGAAATAAGGACCCTCGATGAGTAAATCTTCAAGGCAAAGAATAAAGCTATTAGTTTTCGTGATGTTTCGGTCCTCTCTTGGACCATCTTCAGACTAAATGAACAAGAATACAAAAAAAAAATCGAAAAACAAAAACAAGCAGAGCACACATTGCCAGAGTCACATCTTCGAAGTCGAGCTAAAACACCTTCAACTAAATCGAGTCTGACTGCACAATCAGGGAGTTGGCGAATTTATGGTGCGCGATGATCATTTGTATTCTTGTTCGTATAGTCTGAAGATGGTCCAAGAAAGGACCGAAACGTCACGAAAATTAATAGCTTTATTCTTTTCTTGTCATAACTTTCTTATTTAAGGTCTAAATCTTACCCATCACATATCACTGGAAAAGTTACTACAAGATCAGCCAGAAAATGTTTTTATAGCTATTGAACTAACATGTCATTAATATTAAGGGGTGAAAGTGGGTTTGGCCAGCATTTATCACGTAGGTAAAGCCCTTTATGTTTATTATTTATTGTTTTATCTTAAATGAATAATTTGCTTTATCTGCCACTTGATATCATCAGGGTTCTATATCGATAGTAATGCCCAAAAGTACTTCTTTCAAAGCATCCAGACTTCAATTTCATTATTATTTAGAGTGTGAAATAGGATGTGGCCCACTTTAAACTGAAGCAAAGCACTATAAAATCATTGTCATCATAACCTTAATAAATATTTTATCTGCAAATTCATGTCATTAAAGTTTTACATGTGCATAGCAATGATCATAATTACAACATATTTGATGTTGCTACTCTGCATGATGAATAATCAATATGTTAATAGCCACCTTGATAAATACTTATAACTACTTTAAATGCTTACTATTATACTAGACTATATGCTGTAAAATAAAAACTTAAAAATACTATAAAGCACCTTAATATGTACTATACCTGCAAACTCATATCATCAAAGGTCTACTTGTGCATAGAAATAGTCATAGTTACAGCATATTTAATCTTACTACTCTGCATGATGAATCATCAAGACTTGCTAGACTCAATATTCACCAAAACCAAGATTGGGCAGTACCTTATGTAGTATACCTCAACATTGTAACCAAAACACAATTTAAAAACTTAAAAGCTTTCATTTTTACGAATTTTTAGTTAATTCATATCTAATCAAATTATTCCTCATGCTCAATTCCTGCTTAACACCTCTGTGCATCAGAGCTCGATGCACATTCGCTAAAAGTTGATTTTGTAGCTTTGGATGCAGTTCTGTGTTGTGCTGGGCTCAGGGCAAACAGTTTAAATTCAACTTCAGCTTTAGACATCCGATTTCTAGCACTACTTGATTTTGTTAATGTGAGGATGATCCACTATCATAGTTTCAAGCATATTTTAGCATACCTTCATGTGTAATTATGATTACTTCGCTGAAGCACAACTTTCGGGCGAAAAATGTTGACCTTCTACTAAAATGATCGCAGTATTACTTCAATGGCAATGGAGAAGAAGATGCTTACAACAAAGCTGATTTTAAACTCGTCAGATTTCAATAAAAATAAAGCTTTTTGTGCACGTTCTTAATCCAGCACCTGTGTGCAATCCTTTTCGGCTCCGTCAGCGGCCTTTGCGCCAAGAAATGCGGAGATGTGTGACGTCATGTTCATGTACCTAGCTATTCATATTCCCATCCATGCTCTTGCAATTTTTTTACTATCGAGCAAGAATTGTTTGATGCGGTTCTTGACGAGCAAGGCATAGTAACCCTGGGATCCCTGCCATGGAGTTACCAATATTGAGCATCCTGGGTATTTCATATAAACTGTAACAGTATTTTTTAAAGTAGTTATTGCTTACTCATATAGTGCTTACCCATATTCCACTTGTTTGCTATGTAAATGAAAATTGCCTATTGTTTTCGTTATAGGGGAAACTGCAAGGTCTTAGCCTGAAGTCAATGAGTCGCGTTCTAAGCATCTCATGTAATTCCTGTAAGTAAATGTTTAAAAGTTAGATAAAGTTCTATGTTTAAGTGTCCAGAAGACTAGAGGGGTGTTCGCAAATCGGTATATTAGGAAACACCTGTCTCTTTAGAAATGTCTTAGCAAGTGCCGATAGCAGTATTCTTGGATGTTTATGTTTGTTTTTTGTTCTTTGGATTACTAATTTATTTTCTTGTGAAGGTATGATGGAATTTTTTTTTGCAAAAACTTTCCTAAATCAAATACTTCATTAATGGGACTTCATAGAGTTCATCTCGTCCAGTGAGCACCACAATTTTTTTGGGAATCATGTATACTCAATGCAGAGGAATGCCCCATATTAGATATCCCTGAAGCATTTTGTGTGGCAGATGGAAATCATCTGTATCGGCGGCCTTGGTCTGGTGCTTGATAGCAACTGAAAATAAATAACAATGATGTACGCTAAATTAAGAAGTTTGGTATCAAATTAAGTGGAACGGTCATTAATAAACACCTTCAATTATGCAATAGATTTTTCGAGAGAAAATTGCTAAGGTTCATGGTCAGGTCGATGCTAGGAATATCGTCGAACTGAATTTATAGTGAACTTAGCCTGAATGCATTATATTATGATATTGCTAGTATAATGGAGAGCATGTCAGATTTAATCTGCTACGATATATAGTTGACAGGGCTTGTCTTTATGTCTAGTAAGTTGTACGCTTACTTGCATTTATTAGCCTTTTAAGGAGGTGTTTCGGATGCTTTTTGGCGGAAGCCTTCTTCATCCTGTCGAAGTTGTTTGCAGCTTCACTGCTTGTGGTTCTTGCTACTCCAAGGAAAATTACAAAAGTTTGTCAACTAAGTGCTTAAAGTGCTGTTGTTCTTTTCGTGCCAAGTTCTATGAAGTCGGGCCAAAATGGTGGATGGAGACGAAAACTCTGGGTATTCTTCAATATCCCTGTAGTCAGTGACCGCTGGAAGAGCTCTTGCTGCACGAGCTAGATTTAGGCGAATAGAATCCTTTTAGTTGAAACCCTTCTCAAATGAATTAATATTGCGTCCACCGACCTCATGACCTAAAACTATGTTTGAATGGCGATAGTGCGAATCTGATTGCCCCATTAGCGCCAGAATAACAGAGTTCCTGCCATTCGCTCTCTGATTGCAGCTGCACCTGAATGCACGTTCAGAAATGGCTTAGTAGTCGTGCGGCTGCCCCTGCCTTCGCGTGCGGAGGAGTGTGAGTTTTCCTTGAAGCCGGTCAGCCACTCCGTGCGCGACTTGACTACGTTCATCAAGAACGAAGACGGGGGTGTCGACCGTGCCGTCGTGTATTCTTCCCAGGGCGTACGTCTGTCCAGCTCGACGCCCATCGAGGTCTTGGTGCAGGACGCTTTCAAAGTGGCGATTAATGACGTCACGTACGTTCTGACTCCTCCGAAGATAGGTACGTATGATCCAGCCTCCCGTACAACACGCTTATCTTGAATAATGTCAACATTGTTGTTGTTGTTGTTATTTTTTTTCCCAAAGGGTTTTGGTGCTGCTAATGCTGCACAGCGCTTGTGAAAGTGTTGTTTCTGTTTTGTGCAATGGCTCACTCAGTTTTTGAATTTTCATGAACTATGAACGCGGCGAAAAATTCTTGCGCTTTGCTGAACGACCTCCTTATGCGCAATATTGACCCATCTACGCGTCATTGCGTCGAATTTCTTTTTCCCGGAAAGGCGGCAATGCAAAAAAATCCGAAAATTTATTTTAAATGTATACTTCTTTAAGTAGCAGTCGTTCGAGTTTTTCATCTTACTAAGACTTTGCGCACTGCGCATAATTTTTGTTTTGTTGTTTCTATTGTTTTTGTTGCTGTTGTTGTTGTGTGGTTGTTGTTATCAGGGATTTTTTTTCAGGTAGTACCTTTGTTGTTTTTCTATTCTTTAAGTGGCGTGTGTTTCTGCTGCTGTTCTTGCTGTTGTTGTTGTTGCTGTCGTTATTGTTAGGGATCATATTTGTGTTCATGATGTTGTTGTTGCGAGCAAGTTTTGTTGTGATCTTGCTGTAAGGGAGCTTTGTGTTATTTTTCTTGCGGTTAAGAAGTACCTCTGATGGGGTTTCTGTTGTATGGTCGTGTGCTCATGGAATTCGGGTTGATTATGAGTCGCTAGAAAGTGTCAAATCATTCCCTTCTCGGTCGTAGACATGTCTAGACCTGTTGAAGACCAACTGTCGAATGTGAAGAACTTGATCACGCAGCTATATGCAGACTTGCACGGACAAGAATATCGGGTAAAAAATTAGAAGCTTATCTCAGCTCTGTTCAGTGCTGTCTGTTTGCAAAGTGTAGATGCCACAGGGTACGTGTCACTTCGTAGCTGTAGGCGAGCCCCTACTGTGTTTGTTGCTGCAACCTTTGGGTAATGGTCTTGCGCTGTTTGTAGGAGCAGAGGGAGAAGCTCATTAAGCAACGTCTCGAAGAATTAAAGTTGGAGTTGCATCCTATGGAGGAGATGAAGACGACAATCGACGAGCGAGCTGCGAAGAGCACGAACTTTCTCGTCTGGGCTGGTCTCGGGTACATGGCGCTGCAGTTCGGTTTTCTTGCGCGCCTAACTTGGTGGGAGTACTCCTGGGATATTATGGAGCCCGTCACTTACTTCATCACGTACGGGACCAGCATGGCTGCGTATGCCTACTTTGTGCTGACGAGACAGGTATTGGGATTGCTTTCATATATGTTTACCAGTTCTCATCAAACATAGATCTTCTCTAGAGTCAACGAAATGCGAAGAATACAATCGCTCATCTAAGAAATTAGCGTGGGCGTTTTTTTGTCGGTAAGAAACAATCGCATATCAAAAAACTAGTCTGTAGCTATGATTGATCGCTAATGTGGTGGCTTTGGTTATTGGTCTTGTGCTGCCCTCTGTATTTTATGGTCTGGTTTAGCAATACGCCCTAAGCGTATCTTCGACTTTTCTGATCAAGCACGGATCTAATCCGGAAACCAGTTCTGCATGACTTGTAGGCAATTGCAAATCGCTAAGAATTAAATTATTTGTGTAGTGATGGTCCAAAATATGCGATATGAATTGGAAACTGAAGGCGACTAGCAGGAGATGTGAGCAGTCGATGTGAGTGGATGTGGCCGTTGTTAGAGTCACTAAGAGTGACGTCACAAAAGCTTTACGCAGGAGCGTCAAATTGCTAAGCTTGCTAATCCATCTCTAGCGCCGTGGCTGGCTTAACAACGATTCAGCGCATTCCTCTTCAGCTACCTCTGTTCAGTTTACCGCAATTAAGCGCTGTCACGTTTCAGCGCAACCATATTTAAGCGCGCCCCTATTCAACGCAACTACATTTTAGCGCGCTCCTGTATAGCGCGTAACCTTTCAGCGCATCGCGTGTAGACATTCGTTTACTTCAATGGAAGTAGGCCTTACGCTTGATTCATTTAAGCACTTCCACTGCCTTGTCTTCCTATGCACGCCAGATTCAATCCAATTGTGTAACTTCCAGCTACGCTAGTCAGTTTTTGTTTCATTTTTCCTATTACTTCGAATTACCCGACAAGGCTTAAAAGCTTTTTCCTCTTAAGTCACTTCCACTATTTGGCTTCATATTCTGGTGGTTGCTGCTCATTTTGATATTTGAAAAGCTTTCAAATCGCGTGTTTTAATTTTGAGATGCAGCTGAAACTGTTGACTGCTTTTGAGAAGGATGTTGTGTGCAGGAATTGCAAAGACAAAAAGGAAGGGCAACCCATTCTTGCGCTAAAACGCTGTGAGCTGAATCGAGGTGCGCTCAAATGTAAGTGCGCTGAAACGTGGTAGCTAACATAAGGTGCGCTGAAACGTGCGCTGAATCGTCTGTAGTCCCCGTTGCTGACTCCCGTCAGGCAATGGTTGCGCTTTCGGGATTTTAAGTGCAGCTATAAGGACTATGCGGAGAAAGGAACAGTTTATGTAGATATGGATGGTCAACAAAGAGATCTGACGCTGCTGAGCGCAGGCGGCAGTGGTGGCTGGCAAAAGCTACAGAAGCCTTGACGGCGTTCCAAGAAGTGTATGGAAAATGTGCTAGTGCAATAAGCAAGTATTAAGTTGAAGCAAGTGCAAAGATCTAAGTCCTCGAACGAAGCGCCTCGGTGGTGCTTGGAAGTGGCTTCTATCTGATCTGTCGCGTAGCGTGTTGGACAGGATTTCTGTCCGAACGAGGTATTGGTGTCTATAGCTGCAAATCAAATTGTGCATGGAAAAATCGGCCTAGGAATGGCATTCCCGGTAACGGTAGAAGAAGCTTCTGCTTTAGAAAAAAATTAGCATAAAATGCGAAACGCTTTCAGTAACTGCGTGCAGTCGATCTGCCTGCGAACCGTTCCGCAAAATTTTTTCTATAGTAGCCAAAACGAAAGCACATTTACTTCACCGCTGTTGTGATGCTTAGCAGAGATTACACTGCAGGGATTGTGCATTTTTGTGGATTGCGCTCGAAAGTTATAAACGTCTGCTGAAAAATTGCGAAATTTGATTATAATTTGCTGGCTCAGGTGGCCTCGTTACTGTTTTGTTGACGAAGTGCGTGCTATTGTGTGTTATGTAGGAGTACCTTTATCCGGACGCGCGCAATCGGCAGTACTTGCTACGCTTTCATCGTAAAGCATCGAAAGCGAAGTTCGATGTGAACGCGTACAATGCGAAGAAAGACGCCATTCTTAAACTCGAAGAAGAACTCAAGCTCCTGCACGCTCCTCCGATTCTCCTACCTCCGCAGGCGAAGGAAGGTGGATCTTGATTTTGGGTGGATTACGAGAGGCTTTTGATAAGAATGCGAGTAGAAACATGGCGTGATTAGAAACATTGAAAAAGTTGCTAATATCTGAACCGGCGCTCTGTCTTACCCGTAGTTTAAAAAACCGGTTGCCGAGCACTGCTCACTCTTGCGTGCTTAGGCTTTGTTGTCCCACCTGAATTTATTTGAAATATCCTGTGGGTTTCCTAGATCTGTGGGTTCATTAGTCGGCTTGCCTTTAATTTTGGTATGATTTTTTTTCTATTATATTAGCTAGGATTTGTAGTATATATGCACTTGAATATCGTACCCAAGTATATGTAAGGTTCATTTTCTAGCACGATTAACCCTGCGTATAGCGTTTCTCTCCAGAAAGCACGTGTGGAATTTTCTCCTTATCGGCTTAAGAGCCAAATTTATAATTTTTTTCTATTTAAGATATATGAATGTATGACAGTTGCTTAACTTGGTGTACGTTGGGTGGATGTCGTTTGTGTTGTGCAGTGGTATGTTTGGGTATCTGGAAGAGAAGAGTCATCCCATTCATTTTAGCATTGCAATAAGAATTTGGGAAGGGCGTGAGCACGCTATAGCGCGGTGTTCACATTAAGGCGTTAGGTCTGTCGCGTTTTCCTGGGACCTTGATAACGTGTTGTAACGGGGGGGGGGGGGTAAATGAGCGACGGTTTGTTTCCTAGTGAATTTTTTCTTCCCAAGCATCATGCGGTTTTTCTTTGGTCCCCTGATAACGTGTTTATTTTCTGGGGGTAAATGAGGGACGTCTTGTTTTCTGGTGAATTTTGTTCTGAGTATTATGCGATGTTTTCTCAAGTGCGGGGCGTTGTAAGATCGTTCGACTATACTTGTTTAAGTGCTTTTTCGTATGTCTGAGTATATTATATGAAAAGTTGTCTTGGTGATTTGCCTACTTCAGTTATTTTTCATTCTTTGTTTGGTGCGTTATTGACAGGTGTAGTTTGGTGTGCGAGATCTTGCTTTTGCCAGGGTTGTAAATTTTCAATACGGTTTAGTCTTAGTGTGGGATGCCTGTGGTTTCTTACGCGCTCTGTTGAGGGGCTGTGTTATTTGCTCGTCATTTGCGGTTAACTTCGAATGGTGCTTACTTAAGCTTTCGTTAGTTCCTCCAGCCATGCGACATTTTGTCAGTTCGTCAGGTGTTTGTGGGCTTGAGAAGATCCCTTCGTACTGTCAACTCTAGGGCGACTTTCAATTCTAATCAAACGTGTAATGACTTGTCCTCTGATTTTGAAGGTTACACCGATCGGTCATAGTATACTTGATGTAATTTCTATTTACGCGAGCTAATCGTCAGGAACGTAGGCGATTGCCGAACTTGTCGACGTCGGCTTGCTCCTGTTCGTTAGCTATATATCTTCCATTGACATTCGTGAGCGCTGGTGATGCTTACCGCGTACCTGACAATTGTGTATATATGTGTTGCACTTGTCGCATGCACAAAAATGCTTTTGTAGGATTTACTGCATTTTTTGTTTTGGCTGCTTGACTGAGTTCATATTTACGGGGTGTGTGGCGAACATCTGCTTCTTGGACGCATTCTTTGGATGAGATAAACCGTTTCCTGTGAGTAAATGCGCTTGTCGTACTATATATGCGACGCTAGCAACTCTTTGCCGCAGTTATGGAAAGCCTTGTTCGATTCGAGCACGTTTATCTGGAAAGCTTTGTAAGAATGTAACGATGATATATGAATGTGCGTGTATCTCAATGATATAGTCAAGACTAGGGCATGTCAATTGGCAGCCGTGAAGAAATAGTGTTAGCAGTTCTGACAGTTTGTTTTCTATTCTTGATTATGTTTAAAGACCTTGCCGTTGCTCCTGAGCTTCACCAGCGTTGTTGTAGGCACCTACGTTGCTCAACGCTAATGCCCCAGTAGGGTGGAGTAGGGTGGAGTGTGGACTAGGGTGGAGCTTCTTCTTTCTCTTCTTCTTCGCCATATCTCTGTACAGCTTTTACCGTACATCACTGACGTGGGCTCTTGCATGACTTGACATTAAACGCCATTCTTCTCTCTCTTGCGCAGTTCTCATTATAACCTGCGTCCCCACGTCGTATCTTTTCAGTGTGGATGCCGTCCATGTTGTTCTCGGGCTTCCTCCTTTGGCTGTTCCATCTACTCTACCGTGCAGTGCACCATTTGCTATCCTGTTCTTATCCATCCGTATCACGTGTCCCAGCCATTGATGCTGTCGTTCATGTACCCGTTGCAAGATCGTTTCTGTCTGGTTGAGAGCCCTTCTGATATCTCCGTTCTTCATCTTGTCCATGATATTTACTCCCAGGATCTTTCTGAGCGCTGCCATCTCGAACATTAGTAATCTCGCTTCTCAGCGCTTCTGTGTCCAAGTTTCGCATCCGTACAAGCAATTGGTACTATGAGTGATCGGTACAATCGCATTTTCGTTTCTCTTTTGAAGCGCCTGTTTTTCCAGATGTCCAACTCGGTAGAGGGTGGAGCGTATTTGAGTAAAAAAGATCCTTTTCAAAATGCTACCCTTCCAAGTTAGTCCTTTCTTGTAGAAAACTGTCCAAAAAAAGTTTCTTCAAAAAAAAAAAAAAAAAAAAAAAAGCCATATTTAGAGGTAACTGAAGTGTCTCAGAAATTTACATTTTCCTAAAAATTTGTTTAGTTAAGAAAAATTACTTTTTTTCCCTTCCTTGCTCACAACAGTCAAGAGTCAATTTTATGGTTTTAAAGCATAAAGTTTAACATAAAGAAATTTATCCGGTTTCAAATTAAATGCTATTGAATTATCAACGTATTACGTAGGTCTATGTGTAGCATGGAATTAAATATAAAATTTTTCAAAGTTGGCTTTTTTCTGGGTAGACCTGAGGATGTCTTCCACAACTTTTTAACAGAAACTGGAGCTCGGATTCATCGCGGGCGATAGGTTCAGTATGCTCCATGATCAGTGCAACTTCTCTTCCTGCATGATCATGTACTATTTTCAAATTTCTCGCTATTTCTGGCGTAAGTTAAGACCAGGATGATTAAATTTATCGACAACATCCAGAGCGACTTCGAGTACGTGTCCAACTAAGCTAGAGTTGGTTGATAAACCTCTTCATTCGTCTATACACGTATGTGATAATCAAACACAAACACTTTTCCACACGAGTTCATCCCGAAATGGTCAATGCGATCCCTCGTATGTTCATATATGTCTGTCACTGAAACAGAGCAATTTCGCACAGAAATCATGCCACTGTCACTTTGACTCTGCTACGTACCATATTACTCTAGTTCTTTATCGCAATTACGGAGCCGAAGTCAAAACGACGAGACTCTTGATATAAAAATGCTTCGACTATACACGTCATTGAAATCCCAGCTTACTTTTCTCAGGATTCTTGGCCGCCAATGTTTGAAAGCGAAGTATTGTTCGTGGACACGCGCAACCATTATGGGACAGACTGCGGGAGGAGTATTGATGACAAGGAAGCTTTAAATACAAGTAGAAACGGAAAAATCTTTGGAACCTAGAAGATTAGAAGAAAGAGTTGGTCCTTTAGAAAAACAATGCGTTGCTTCTAAGTAACAGAGTTCTTAACACCAAAATAATAACAAATCTGGAGCATCTCAGAAGTCAACATGCCATTGTACTGAATATCAGTCCGGCAGACCACTTCTCTCTCGATGATGGATCCTCGCTCAAGCGATACCGATCCATCATACTGGATGCTAGAAACGCGCACGGATTTGGTTTTGGGATCTTACACAGTGCATTAAGAGCCATAAGTGATCCCCGGGCTTAAGAGTGAATGACCTTTTATTGAGAATTAGGTCATAATTGCACAGATACGCAAGACTGGAAAACTATGAAGGACATAATTGTTTCAAGTAATTCGGCTAGCAATTGCAGAAGCAACTTGGCGTGAACGAAATATTACGAATGTTCTCTACAAAACTACAAACTAGCTTCCAAACAGTGCTTCAATCCCTGATACGAAGTGTCCATCTTTCAAGGCGCACGCAGACTGCTCTGAATGCAAGCGTTTTCTCGAATCAGAAAGGGAAACCCTGCTCCAGCAACTAGGAGTACATCAACCTGCATTTACTAGCGCGAGCTATGGTTTTGCAAGTGGTGACCAAGTGTCGGGACGGCACTTCAATCTATGAGATTCCCCTAGGAGGTCTGCACCAGCAGAGACGATAACACCAGAGTACTCACCAGCGGAACAACGTCATGTCAAGTGCGAAGCGTAGCACAACTCTTAAAACTACAATCCAAGGATTGCTATCAGTAAAACCCTAGCACATAAGCAAAGAACGGAGTCTATGGACTTGTTAAGGATTTATCGCAGCAAGTGTCTCTTCCAACCGTGGCCATCGCAGATAGGGCTTTCAACTTAACAACGAGTTATGAAACTCCAAAATATCAGAGCATTGCTTAGAAGGTTGCTCATATGAAAAGCTTAAAGAAAAAATAATTTTCTTTAGAGCCATCCATGCCTCCATCAAGGTTAGACAAGGAAAAGATTTGGGGCATACCGGAAACAAACGATATCGTAAAGCATCCCATCGACCTCGACGAAAAGCCTAATCTGTCTTCATTCCCGCCGCTGCAAAAAACTGCTTGGCCAATTCAGGATTTTCCCTTTGCCACTCTTCCGCAGTATTTTTATCTAGCCAATCCGATTTCCGCACTTGCAACACGAAGTCCTCCATTAGTCCTTCAAGAGTGTCCACTTCGTACATTCTACAATCATCCATCATACAAGGACCATTATCCGCGGCAGGCGCCACAAAAGCACTTTCTGCTACGTCCAGTCTCAATGCTCCTTTACAGGGAGGCTCCAACGTTGCAGAGCCAGGTAGACTATCACTTATCCGGCTAAGCGGCACACTCTTCGTAATCATAGATCCAGAGTCAGCTTCCGAAGCTCCGCAAGGGACGCTGGCGGGTGAGCTTTCAGGCTTAGCACCTTCATGTACCCCAACTCCAGCAACGGGCTCGGCTTCCCTCAAAACATCCATGCTTGTAACTCCCTAAACCGTTTCGAAAGTCTACAACACTATTGGTACAATACAGAGCTCGCTTAAATTCAAAACTTCAGTAGCACGCATTTAAAGAAGAAAATCTCCTATTATATA
>QQSS02187677.1:0-13483 GCA_003687565.2 Craspedacusta sowerbii | reverse complement strand
AGTGAGTGAGTGAGTGAGTGAGTGAGTGAGTGAGTGAGTGAGTGAGTGAGTGAGTGAGTGAGTGAGTGAGTGAATGGGTGAGTGAGTGTATGAGCCAGGGATCAAGTGAGTGATTGATAACTAAAGGGGTGATGCAACTGTGTACAAAGGGGAGCGTCAAGAAACAAATCGCAGCTGGCAAGTTAACTTAGCCCTTTCCTTAGAGACTTAGGTTCAACAAAACACATGTTCCTCATTTCATGATCTTTTATTACACCCATAGAAAAGAGAAGCCAGCATGAATACACTGGCCGAGTTACATTTCAAAGAAGAGAAATGTTGAGAAAATAGGAAATCATAAATTAAATACAAATTTATAGCTTTAGCACCTCGTAATACTAAACATTATATTAGCTTGCAACAGGATGCATGCTATTCCCAAAAATTCACAAGCTACAAATAGATAAATATACTGAATTCAGAGAATAATAGTGAGTTAAGTGCACCTCAAATATTTAAATTTCATTGATGTACCTGACCATAGAGTCCATGAGCATCAGCCATCTCCGAATCTCGGTAATTTTCGTTTTAAATCGAATTTTGTTTACCAAACTCTTTTGTATGCACATAAAAATGTCACTAAAAGAAAAATCCTTGAAATTATGAAACAGCAATCACAGTAGAAAGCACATTCTGTGCGAAAAGAAAACCTTATAGAAACACAGACTCACATGCACATAAAAATCATAGAAATCATGAAACAATTGAATTGGAAAGCACATTCTGAGCAGAAAGAAAACCTTATAGATACAGACTCACGCAAGCATACACACCTATGCATTAAATATCTTAATAACTTTAACTTTATGATTCAGAAGCTTGTTATAAAAGCCTTAAACAGGCCTTAATCTAATGCATGAGCCAATGCTGCCTGACAAAAAACCTAGATGACAACAATGATCGAATAAAGGAGGAATTCAAAATCAAAACAGTCAATATAACTATCAGAGTGACCTGTGCTGCTAATATGAGCATTCGCCACATGAAAGAATCACAGGTTTCCTCAGAGTAAGAAAGAAGCAGCTAGGAGTAGAAACAATTCCACAGTGCGATCATGGCTGCTGTTCAAAAACCACAACAAACAGCCAAATCACATTCTGCATTTGAAACTGCTAGCGACTTGGGTTGAACAAAATTGTTAAATTATCATGAAATAGCTTAGGCATTGGTTTAAGTCCCTAACTTGTAGTAAGTGTTTGGCGGGTTTAAAAAGTCTTGAGAAAAAGCCAAAAATCCAAAATATAGAATTCAGGTATAGTTGAACGGACTTTTGAAAGCGGACTTAGGGTGATAGCAAAATCACCGTTAGCTCGGTCCATGAACGAATTACCGAGCTGCATTCAGGAAAATGATACAGTCTTGGGCACTAGCATCACGATGGAAACAACGACGAACGAATAAACAACTTCCTCAGCAAAGATTCCCAGAATCCGGGAAATTTCTAGTCTGGTTGGTTGCAATTTTTCCTCTAGTTTACCTCTGGTTGGCTGAAAGTCTCCCTCGCAATTCGAACACGAAGCCAATGCGGATGCCAGCTCTCAACAATGGAAGCCGTGGACAAGTGTAAAACCGCATAAGATAGACTTCATAATAATGATATTTTAGCGTTAGTGAAACCATGAACAAAGGCATCTAGTTTGATTAAAAAAAAAAATACGCGCAAGCGTTTCGGCAGCTGCATAAATGACTAAGAAACAAATAACATTCAACCTTTGACTCAATGTTCTGTTCCATGTACTCTGATTAAACAAGATTTAGACGAAAATAAAATATCAAAATTCAACTGTAATCTGCATTATTGCCAATCCTCTCACAAGCAGAAAGAGGCTGGTCCGAGTAGGCGCATAAGCTTCAAGGATTCCCTGGGGTCCTTCACGAGTTTTGGAAACTAGCTAATATATCACCTATCTACAGACCAGTGTCACTTACTTCTGTGAATTGTTAAGTTATGAAAACGTTGGTGAAACGAAAAATTTGTTGAACGTAGGGAAAGAACTAAGATGCTTGTGATAAGCAACCTGGATTCACAATAGGTAAATCTTGCCTATTACTATACCATCAAACTAAAATTATTGAAACTTTCAACAAATGAACACTTGAACTGGATGCCGGATATGTTTTAAATGTGGTTGGCTGCAGGAAAGCCTGTAATAAAAGTAGCGTTCAACAGAGAAATTTGCTTAATTAGCTACACAGTTACGGTGTAACTGCTTATCTGAGGATTTTTTGAGAGATAGAAAAATTTAGCTTAAGTAAATAGGAGTTAGTTTGATTGCGGAAAAACTTTTTGTGGGGTTCCTCAGGGATCTTTCCATTGCCCTCTCCTGTTTCTCATTTTTGAGAATGATAGTCCAGCTTCAAGAAACTTCAGCATCTCTGCAGATGAAAGGTGTTGAGAACCATTAAATGTGACGTAGAAAGGAGAACTCTTCAGTTTGATCTCGATGAGTTGAGGAAATGGAGTGAGAAGTGGTTGTTGGAGTTGAATCAAGATATGTGCAGAGTAATGTATAATGACGACGACACAGAAAGCGAACATCAGTTGAGGAATAAATCAGGTATTCATGTACTTACGTGTAGAAGCAATACGGAAAACCTAGGTATGTTAGTAGTTCTAGTTTAGAATGATCTAAAGGAATCACCTCAGTGTTCATCAGCAGCATCCAGGACAACATCTCTGATGGCACTTGCCAACTTCAAAGCCGTGGTCCTTTCATTTTCTTGCTGCTGTATAAGACCTATATTCGTCCACGTTTGGAATATTATGTACAAGTATGGTCTCTACATTTAAAATGGGACATCTTCCTTAGGAAAAAAGTTAAAAAGGTAGTGCGTGGTTCAAAAATCCTGTTATTAATCCTGTAATCCTGCAAAGTTATCATCAAAGGCTGAAAAAGCTCGGCCTTTTCACACTAGAAAATAGACGGGAAATGGGAGAAGATGATAGAAGTATACGAAATTATTACGGGAACAAATAAAATTGACCGCACACATTTCTTACAGTTTGCAAGTAAAGATCATGACCTGAGAGGGCCTTCAGAAAAGTTCAAGATTAGAGATGATGTTCATAAGCTTTGACACGATCGGCATTGTCATCAATCGATGCCACAGAATGTAACACTCGAAAGTAATGATCAGGTAACGCGACAACACAACTAGTTTTGCTTCATTATGGCACAGGGGTCCCCAGACCTTTTAGCATTATTAATGCATATAATTCGCGAGTGAGACGTGCGAACTTAAGCGAATTTTAAATTTTCGTGTTCCTTTCGTTGATTAACTGCGTCCGAGGGCCGGAATAAAAGGCCTTACGGGCCGGATCTCGCCCGCGGACCGAAGTTTGAAAACCACTGCTCTAGAAGCTTCTGATCGCTTGGGTTCCTAGACATGCGTTAGGCAATCATGCCTTCCTGACAACATCCTGGGGTCAGAAACTTGCAAGGCCTAAAGTGGCCATAAACTTTTAATAAAAAGCTAGCATCTGTTGGACCCACTTTGGCAATTATGTACGAACCTTATTGTAGTAATATTTATAAATTTAGTCTGCTTAATAGCCTATAAATGACTATACGTACTTCACACGAAGTATGAGGAGGCCTCTTAACTTCCGATTAGCTCATGTTATGATGAGCCCTGCTTCCCATTTAGACAAGCATTCTGTAAATCTCTTTTTATCCGTTTCTTCGGAGTTCCAATTGAGAAAATAAATACCTGTTGTTGTTGTTGTCAACGTAAAATTATGCCTAACTGAGGGAGCCACTGTTCCGCATAATTGAGGGCACAACACAAAGGTACTCATACTCCGCTTAAACATGAAACATTTTTCTTCTTATAATTCATAATAATTCATAAGATACTGACATGAATACTTTGGTCTATCTCAATTTTTCCAATAGCAACATAAGAAAATTTCATCCTAAGTTTTTTAAGTGTACTTGGACTATAATCTTCTGTACACAATCTTTTTAAATTTAAAATTATGAAATTTGAAGTAAGTGAGTAGTGCAGAAAGAGATAAATGGAGAAACTGTATACGCGAGTACACGCATTTCTACTGCCAGACAGTTGACATGCTCCGACTGAGAACTCGAATCAGTACTGCATCTTACCAGTTGTGAAGTAGACAAAGGCTCGTAATTTGCTCTGCTGATTGAAATGGGTATTGAGAGTATGCACCTGTGCATGAAGAATTCAGCTCGACGCATTGCAGTTGCTGCACAATCAGAAATGTCGCACTCACAAGAGTGAGTGTGAGAGGGAACGACAGATTGAGCGAGATATACCGATGCAAAATGGAAGTCTTAGTGCATATTTATTTCTTGATGTAATAATGTGAAAATATACTTTATGTACAATAAGAATAACACTGAAGGTAATAACTGACCACCAAGAAGGCGATTCTGTTATATTCGTGCCTTGGTCTACAGCTTTAATACAGGATCAGCAAGGCTTTACGATCTCCAAAAAAGCTTTCATCCTTGGGACGAAGGAGCTCAGAACATCTGTTTTTAGATTGGACGCTCACGGCTCTCTCTAAACAGAATTTCGAGAGATATCTGCCAAGATCAATTCGGAACTATTGAACGCCTTCACTGGCAACGATCTTCATCCGCCCGAAAAGTGGCGAAGGGATTCAGATACCGAAGGATTTAAGCTGGGGAATGGCTGCTTGGATCTCGCTATAAGTCGCCAGATAGGACAATCGATCAAAGAAAACGACTACGCACAGCTTATGACCATGGAGCCATGGAGAAGGTGAAGCTTACCAGTGTAAATGATGATGTACGCTTGTGGGTTTCTCTGCCTACGAGACTCCATGCTGAAGAGAAGGTATCTTCTGGACTTCCAGCTCTTATCGTCGTTTCGAAGGAAACAAGAATGATTCAAATGTTCCTCTTAAGTATCGTGCAACCCGCTTGTTTGAGTCGTATTGGAAATTTTTGATACCAATGAACGTTTTAAAACAATGCATTTCGCCTATCTCTGGGAATGACTGAGTGAGCGTCTCATGCAAATTTGCTAGAGCGCTTTAAGGGAAGCGCTTGGGTGATGGCGTATGTTGGCCTGGGTGATTTGAAATGGCATGGGACGCCCAAGCGATCTTAATTGGTAAACATGGATTACTCGCAGCTGATTCTATGATCGTAGCAAAAGAACCCCTTTGCTCCCAACTGCAAACCTCAATGATTACACCTTCACCACCCACATCTAACTTCAATTGAAAGATACACACCACATGGGAAGTCAGAGCACATTCTTCCTTAGCCAAGATGACAAAGCTAGGATCCCCTTGGGTCTTCCAGCCGCATCAAAACAAGCATCCCTTTTAATGCATTTGGAATATCGTATTCAGTTGCCAGACCACGACTGGTTAGTTGCAGACAGGCATAAACTGATGCCTTCAGCTTATGCCGGATGTGTTATTAAGGATGGTCGTGTGACATATTCCGGACCGACATCAATGTTTATCAGGAGTGGTAAACACGAAAGGAGTAGCGCTGCCACACATGCCTCAGATTTTAATGTATTACTTTCTCTTGACAGCTTCAAGGATGTTGCACGTCGCAACGCTGGAGCAGTGAAGCTCATCGTAATCATTACAGTCGATGGTGGCCCCGACGAGAACCCACGGCATCCAAAAACGTTGAATGCTGCGTATAAATTATTTACGGAACACAGTCTTGATGCTTTTTTTATTGCATGTCATGCACCTGGTCACAGTGCTTACAATGCAGTAGAACGTCGCATGCCCCCATTGTCTCGTGATCTGTCTGGGCTTATTCGTCCTCATGAGCCTTTTGGATCTAACTTGGATCGCGGTGGTAGGACGACAGATGCAGACCTGGAGAAAGCCAACTTCAAAAAGTCCGGAGAGATACTGGCTGAGATTTGGAGTCACGCTGTCATTGACGGCTTTCACGTGCATGCAAAGTACATTGAACCACTCAGCAGGAGCACCACACCTTCAGCTCCCACTGCAAAATGGTGTTGGAAACATGTGCAGCAGTCGTAGTATTTCTTGCAGGTTGTTAAGTGCAATGACATAACCTGCTGCAGCCATAGACGAACCAACTACAATGAAGTGGTTCCCAATCGGTTCATCCCAGCACCGGTACCTTTCGTCAATTATGAAGGAGGCATCGCGGCTGCAGCTATCGGGAGTGGCAGCGGGGCATACGAATCGCTGTTCCAGAGGCTTGCACTGAGTGGGCTGGAACCTCGTCACAGTTTCTATAGCATGCCTTTTGATATGTATTCTCCATCTGTCGCTGGGAAAATCCACGAGAGTATCTGTTCCTGTGGCAAATCTTTTCCAACGCAGGCGGCAAGCCAAGAGCATGAAGGGGTTCATCATCGCTACTTCTGTTTGAGCTAGTAGTGATTGAATGTGCAATTATGTTTGGCATTGCCATGATAACTTACTTTGTGCTAACGTAGCGTTTTTTTGAGTGTTGCGTGTCGCTAATTTTTTCGTGGTGGTTTAATATCTGTTCTGTATTTTATTGTTTTATAGATTTATCACGAAAAATTTAATAAAGGTTGCCAGACATTTACATCAGTTTTTGTGGTTTTCGAAAATTCGTTTTTACTTTTTGTGTACAATTTTTTTCTCGTGTATACGAGTTTTGCTGCTAAAAATTCAGTCCAGTCTTGCATGTCTTAATACTAGCGTAACTTTATTGAAGAATTTTGTTTCTGCATCATAATAATTTGCTTAAACTTGGTATCTCACGGGTCGATGTAGAGAAATTTTACGTCAATAATAATGTTCGATGTCTAACCATCACCTGGTATCGTAAAATGACATATGAGGTCAGTAATTTTTTAAGGATAAACCGTTTTTGCCACTTGTGGACGTCCGCAACAGAGAAGGGGGTTTGGGGCCAGTCAAAAGTTAGAAGAATTAGTTAGTTAGGATTAAGAAAAAGTTAGTAAGAATTAGCCAGAAATTTGTGGACGTCTTTTATGGATGACCCCATATAGAGTATAAATTCTGTTAATGGTGCCCCATAAAAAGACCCACTGTCTTCTAGGGGATCCACGCCCGGAAGCAAGTAAACTAGACTAATAGCAACTGTCTTATTCGTATGCATTACGAAGTGCATTATCCTGTTCTTGTAATATTTTTGAATATTCTCGAATAACTAACGACAAATACAAATACAAATACACGTTAGCAAAACTCTTCTCACTAAAAAAATGCATTAGTTTAAAAAACCTATCATCCTTATGTCCAGATTTTTAAGTTAACAGAGGGAAGTTTGTTGACACAAGAGTGTACAACATTAAGATAAACATTAGAATTAAACTTGCATCCAAATTATCTTATATGCGCAAGCTTTCAACACCTTCCAAAATAATTTATGGCAATTTTTAGAGTCATTAACGTGCCCACACGGGAACTTGAAAGTTTGATTTTTACCAATGTGCTTCAGCAGTGACTGAAGAACCTTCCTCAACTCATTAATAACACGATTGATCGTGTTCCACTTCTTCCACTTCTATGGCAAAGGTGCAAATTTACCTGTTCCATGAATAGGTGCCTCTGAGAAGGATTCCAAACCTCCTTTTAATAGAAACAGATACTTCTTTCTATAGAAACTTCAAAAGAAGCCATTATAGAGATGTCTGAGGAAAAGTGAAAAAAAAAAACAGATTTCTAAGCAAAGCCAAGGGTTTCAGGAATATTAAACGTATCCGCGATTATTATTTCATGAAAAATCATCAGGGACTTTAATGGGCATTTCTCTCAGCACATGACATAATTCTAACGGCTCATTTTTTGTATTCTATGTAACTGACATAGTTTACTTATATGAGTTCTTGCCCAAGCTGCAATCCAAATAATATATTGTTGAAAAAAGCAAAGTAGAGACTTCCGAAAGCATCACTAGTTAGAGAATTTCTTTCGTTGGATATAATCCCATAACATCCTTGATACCTTGGACTCGATTAGCCAAAGGTTTCTTGATACCTTATGCTCAATCAACTAAAGAGTTATGTAAAGGACAAAGACTTCAGGTTTTACTAGCAGTTTACATAGAGGAAAATAGATGCAGCGAGAAGAGCATGCTAAAATCACATTATATAGGTCTTTGAACTATTGCACAATGATAATTTTATTAATTCGGTTGGAATGTCTATTTCTTTATCCTCTGACCCTGCGAGACTTAGCAGGTTAGTCTTGCCCTGCCGTTTACAAGAGTAGCCGAATTTTGACGTCCCTTCGTTCATTAGTGCCCGTGCTCCGAGTCCTAACGCACATTCTACAAGGTTTTAGGTCATACGTTGTGCGCTGTAACCTGTAGGTAGTTCAGGCCCAATTTTACTTGTATTTCAGAAAATGGGAGACGGAAACCTCTTTCGGGTCAGTATATTTCGTACTTGAGTTTCGATATCCTGCAGAAATTTGTAACGTTTTATAGCTGTGTCGTATAATTTCTTTAAGTCAACCTGCTCTAGGCCCTGTTCCCGACTACGACTTGACTATGGATCGTGTGTCTGATTATTTTATGCTCTGCATACGGACCTTTATGAAGGTTGGATGCTAAGCGACTAACGCAGCCTTCTAGTTTGTGCGAATAAGATAAGTTTTTGATGGCGCTACTGTTGCGTACTTGATTCTTACGATATCTTTCTTTCAGGGCACGAACATTGACCAGGATTCCAGATTTAGTGATAAACAGAAGAAATTACTTAAAGCCATGCATTTTGATCCATCACTTAGTGCAAAGGTAGCATAGGTTGTTCCGTGTATGTAATAATTAGGTTATGTGGAGTTTAGTTGAAGCTTTTCCTCTTCAAAATGGTGTGTGAATACTGCAGCTGATGTTTCTTTGAAAGCAATGTTAGGAGTGGTGTTTCCAGGTAGTTTCTGTTCGATGATTTGTCCTCTTGGCGCATTCCAAGAAGGGAATTGAAAATAGAAGAAGTTCTACTTTGCCGCTTAGTATCCATACGAGAAAAAACTGCCATTAACTTTGCATTGGTTTGTCTATTTTATGTGCAGGTAAACATGGAGCATGTCAATTTGGATGTGGTGAAGCCATGGATTCACAAGCGAATTACTGAGTTCTTGGGGGGTGTTGAAGACGAAGTCCTTGTAGCCTACATATTTGAACTTTTGGAAGCATCAAAGGTAAAGTATTTTATGACCATGAATTTCTTGCCTTTTATGAGCTTTTCATGCCTGGCTCCTAGACCCAAAGTGATGCAATGTCCACTCAGAAAAAAAGAATCTGTAATGTTGACTTGCTGTTTATCTTTCAAACCTTATACGTTCTGATAAATGGTCTCATCTACCGTACTATTCACCTAGACTTTCATGACGTAGACCCATACACACTTTATGAACAGACAAACAGCGCTAATAAGTGCAAGCTCATACACGATAAACACAAAAGTCTGATCAGTAGAGATCAGACAAAACATCAATCAGACAGGTAGACAAACATTTGGTGTGCGTCTCCACTCCTAATTTTTCTTGTTTCAGCACCCAGACCCAAAGGAGCTGCAAATTGCTATAACAGGGTTTCTTAATGGAAAGAATGCACGAGTGTTTACTGGTGAACTATGGAACCATTTGGTGAGCGCACAAGCTAGTGTTGGTGGTGTACCTGCTGCTTTTCTGGAGAAAAAGAAGGAGGAAATTCGGAAGAGAAAGGTTTAAAATTACAAAATTTGCTGTTCATTCTGCTCTTGTTTCGTTTTTCAGAAGCAAATATATATATTTGGGGTAGTTAACTAGCTTCTAAGACAGCAACATGTGGAGTTAAGCCAAGCTTTTTTTTTAGGAGTACCATGGAGTTCACGGCATGTTTCAAACAATATATGCATTGTATTGCATGATCTATGCTCTGGGTCATCTTTCTTTTGTGGACTCCTGTCAGTCAGACCTGAACAAGGGCTGTGCTGTCACAACCATTATGCAGCCACAAAAAGCCCTTGGTCTGTAATTTCAAGCATAGTCTCTTGCACGCATTGACACCTGATTCTCAATGAGGTATTGTTTTGTGTCCAAATTTAGTTAATTTCACTCCATGACTAGCAGTGGATCCCTTTTAGAGTTTGGCGAAGGCTGTGCTAAGGTAGGTAGGTTGTGCAGTCCTGTGTACTGGTTTTTAATGAGAGAGAACATAGGGTCTTTAATGCTATCACTCAGTGGCTTGACATTGCATGGTTCAATTATGCAACTGCTGAAATGTGACCTACAGCCATATCAAACTGAATTTGGATGGTTTGATTATGTAACTGCAAAGCTGAGCGATGAATATGTGACCTTCAGGGTCGGTCATCATTGTCCATGGCAAATCATTGGCAACTGGCAATATTGTCATATTTTTATCTTAATATTGTCTTATCTGGCAATATTGTGCCATTGTCAATATTTTGTTTATTCTCTTTGGATATTATTTTTGCAATAACTGGCTGCTATTTGCTAGATATCGCCAGCTTGTGACGTCATGTTGCGTTTTCAAACTTTTAACTTCATGTGCAGGCATTAAGAACGTTTTTGGGATTGAGAAAAGATTCGCTCTATGCTTTTGACGGTTCAGTAATGGTTTTGCAAGTAGCAGCGTTTGCATAGGTTCCTTATTTTGTGTAATTAAATTTTTTTTTGGCGACGCTCCCACTGTTGCTTTCATGGCAGCTCCATTGCCGTTCTCGGTCATTGATACACGGTCTGCTCTTGTACAGGGTCGTTACATTAGGTTCAGTATTTTTAATGCATGCGTTGTTCTTTCTGCGATCTGTGAAGACCAGTGCTTTGAGGCTTATCTGGGGAGTGGAGCACGTTGTCGAAGTCATTGAAGCCGATCATTATAATACGTGAAGCTGGCTTGCTAACCATTGGCAAATTTTTTCGTAGTTTTTCTGCCGAAATGTGAATTAAAATTATTCCAGGGATGTATTTCGTTTATTTTTTGCGCCGGGTTTCTAATGTCCGAACCTGTAGCTGTCTTGTTGGGTCAGCAAATTAAGTTCACTTCGAGTTCTCCTGGTCTGCAAGTTCTGAATTCAGATGTAGCTTTACCTGGTTAATCTCGGTCACTTTCATCTTTTTTGTTTTTGTAGGTCCCTTGCCTGGACAGATGGCCCCTCGTCATGAATTGCGCTGCAAAAAAAGCTGTAGCCTTGGCCATGTACTTGACGAATGCTTTTTTTTTTGTCAAACTCATTCTTATTTCGTCGCTGATACTGTCGTTTCCGGGTTTAATGCAGCAGCGCCTTTGCTAAGTATACGAATATTTCTTCGACCTTTTGCAGATGCTTGAAAAAAAAAGAGCTTTGGTGTTGGCCATTAATAGTCTATCGAGTGTCGTGGTGATGATGTGTGACATATATTTAATATGCTATTCTTTATTAATTTGTCTGTGAATTCGTCCTTCTAGAACTTCATTTCCTATAGATCTTCTGTGGATTGCGTGGCGTCGTATATCCAGGGATGTGCCTATGATATAGATGCTTTTATTGGTTGAATGAGGTTGGTGTTTTTTTTTTAACGTGGCTGGGTGATATCCGTTGAGTATGACTGCTGTTCTGCTTTTTAGCTAGAACAAGAGAGCCTGGGGAAGACTCTGTTTTCGGAGGCGGATAACACGGCAACCGGCATAGATGAACGAGCGACGAGAAACTCGGTCCTGCTGGCCGTGAGGAGGGCCGAGAACGTCGTCAGGAGCATGAAAGCTGACGAGGTAAGTTATCCTACCGACGTTAGATTGGGCGTTCAGGAGTATTTCATATTTTTTTATTTACATTCGCAAAGCTTGCGCACCTCAGCGGTAAGGTATTTAAGTACCGTCAAAGGTATTTAGGTATCGTCATTAGACGGAACTCGCGCTGGTGGTACTGGGCGGGAAACTGAGCCCCCTTCCCCCAGCGTGGTACGTAACCGGACTTCTCCTCTCGCGGTCATGTTGCAGTCATGCTCTCTTTATGCTCGTTTCAACATCTCACTAAGGAGCTTTTTATTCGCGATTATTTATGAGTATGTAGTACATGTATTTTCGTCTAGCGTTTTGCGTGCATGATTTCATTCGTACTCTGTTCATGCATGTAGTGATGTTTGTGTGCGCGCGGGTTGTCAGCCGTTGGACGAGGGTGACCAGAATCGAAAGGCGTCGACGATGTGATATATATGTTGGCCTGTGCACGACAGTCGACAGGGCTGTGATCAGGCCAGAGTAACCGCGCTTGTGTTAGTTGCATTTTAGTGTAGCTGTGAGAATTGTTGTTGTTTTTCGTTTAGGCTTCATCGCGTTATAATGAGCGGACCCCCGCCGGTGTTGACACGGAGACAGGTGTGCCGCGTATGCAGATGACTGAGCAAAAGCAGATTCGTACGTCGCTCACCGGCTACCTGAACTCCCCCGCGGCAACACCGGTGGGTCGAGACAACAAAGCCGGCTGGTACTCCGATCACGAGAAGCACCTGGAGATCTCGCGTACCTCAAGTGCCGGGGTCGTGCTTATCGGCGACTCTCTCATATCTGGCCTAACGCGCTACCCGCGGGTATGGAATAGGTACTTTCAGCCTTTAAAGGCACTGAACTTCGGCCTTGGTGGCGATCGCACCCAGCACGTGTTGTGGCGCGTGGAGAACGGGGAGATTCCACAGAACACGGAGATGGTCGTCGTTCATGTCGGCACGAACAACACCGACAGTGACGAGCCCAAGGACATCGCCAACGGCATCTCCTCGATTGCGATGATATTTCAGGAAGCCAAGCCCAACTGCAAGGTGATCATAACCGGACTTCTTCCTCGAGACCTCGAGCCGAGCTTTCGTCGCGAGAAGATCACGAAAGTGAACAAGTATCTGAAGCACTTCTGCGCCAGTGGACACATTCGCAATTTCTTCTACTTGAAACCGGACGACGACTGGGTGAAGCCTGACGGCACTCTGGAAACGAAGTTCTACTTTCAGGACTTTCTGCATCTGGTCGAGGAAGGTGACGAAAAGTTCGCTGCTTCCATTTATCAAATGATAACGAAAATTGTCGGTGGTCAAGCGGTTGAATGCGAGGACACCGATGTTAGTGCCGACGAGCTGGAGGTTGCTAAGACGAGAACTCGCGATGTAGCTATTCCTTCATTTCGGTCAAGAAGTCGGTCAGGTTCCCGTTTGCGAACTGGCGGGCGATCCAGATATTCGGCTTCGAGCTCTCCCCATCCTCATCGCCCGTCTCGTTCGCCAGCTAGAAGAAGGTCGCGCTCCCCGCGAAGGCGCGAAAAGCGATACTCCGTCTCACGTTCACGCTCGCTCTCGCGCTCACGCTCGCCGAAGTAAGTAGTAACATGCGTGTGTTTTTGTATGCGTATCTGAATATCTGTGTGTATTTTCATGAATATGAGCCTGCGTGTGCATATATGTAGGTAGGTAGGTAGGTAGGTAGGTAGGTAGGTAGGTAGGTAGGTAGGTAGGTAGGTAGGTAGGTAGGTA
>QQSS02187666.1:0-13483 GCA_003687565.2 Craspedacusta sowerbii | reverse complement strand
TATGTATGTATGTATGTATGTATGTATGTATGTATGTATGTATGTATGTAGGTATGTATGTATGTATGTATGTATGTGTATTTGTTTAATAATTTATGGATGTATCTTTTTATTATATGTTTTCGGATTTGTTGGCACCGCGCTTATCGGCTTGGTAGAGAACTCCAATTCGCTTAAGTATTCTGGCTTCTGGCCGTTGGCTGGAATTCTCGATGTTTGCCATAATGTGATCCTTCGCTTTAGTTTATATTTATCTTCACATTGTGACTAGATTTAGCTTTGCTTACGTTTTGTAGGTTGTTGATTGCGTTTCATGCGCTAACTTATTACGTCCACTTTGCAGAGCATGGTTTTATTATTCACGTAATAACTACTTTTCTCGACTTCTCGGCTATCGGAGGTTGTTTCTGTGGGGTTGGTTTGCCATAGAGCAAATGAAGACCCTCTTTCTTTAATAAATTTAACCTCAAAAATAACTGGTGACCTCTTGGCCCGATCGAAGCATTTGATTGCATGTTTTTGCCTTTCTGGACGTCGCTGATCATGTAAATGCATTTACCTAGGCTGTTATTTCAAAACGTCATTCCTGGTTCTACGCTTCCTTGGTTTCTCTGGCTAAGAGTTAATCCAATCCGGCAGAATTCTTTTCTCTCATTTCGTGCTGAGATCGGGTCCACTGCTGGTTCACATCATGCACTAAAATTCGACTCGAGTGGCTGATGACGCAAGCTGGATTTCTGCCTGGTAATTCTGTTGAATTTTATGCCGATGTGTATGAAGACTATAGAAAAGCGACTCACTGGTTTTAATTTTAGAGGGGAAGTTCGGCAAGCCGAATCCTGCGCCAAAACTGGAACAGCGGAAGTGCGAGGAAACACTAACAGACAATTTATACGAACCTTTATTGTAACCAAGACTATCTTATAGCAATCCTAGACACAGGCAAAACATGTCAACAAAGTAACTCCGAAAGCACGGTTAGACCAAAAATCCGCCGGGTTTGGGTGCTCTTGAGCAACAATTCAAAGTCGTTTCGGAATACAATAGAATGGAATGTGGAATGTAGCGTATAAATGGCTAGCGTTACGTACGTTTCACCCCGGTCAAAGGACTCGTCAGAGACCTTTGGCAGGAGTCTTAACTGGCCAAGCGACTGCTTGGAGTCCCTTTAAGAACTCGGAACCCCTGGAGACCTCGAGTGCTCTGTCTCATGAGAACATAAGCTCTAAGAGCTAGATGGTTAAGTTGATGAAAATGAAAACTCGGATTGATGAACATTTGGGAAAAGACAAGTCCTCGCATATTTACAAACACTTGCAAGCGAGTGATGATTGTAAGCGCCAGTGTTCTGATCTTTGTTTTTCTGTTTTAGATGAAGCCCCGACGGATTTTCAGCGGAAACTGAAAGAGGCCATGTTAATTAAATGGCTAAAACCTAACCTCAACATAAGCTCTCAAGTGAACAGTTGCACGAGATCGTCACAGTTCTAGCAGCCTGCCCCCAAACCATAATTAGATTGTGGATAAGCAGCGGCCTGTTAAAGTTGATTTGTTAGAGAGCCTACACGGGTGCCGCGGGTTACTCTTGGCGACAGTCTCTTTCCTACGAAAGCGTGGCTTCGTAAGCCGTACGGCAACTCTCTTTTGACACGTCGAATGCGTTATTTCAACTCTCTAGTACCTTTGCAACATCTCTTTATCTCTTTAGTACAGCGCGTGACAGCCCTTCGAATCCACTTCGCAAGACCTGTAAAGTCAGAAATGTCATCCGTTGTCAGAGCTATAACTTTCACACTGAGCGAGATATTCTAGTGCCGTGACGAATTGAGCAAACGTCAAGAAAAGCAGGAATTTTGGTGTAGGGGAAAATTTTGGAAACCTTGGCACGGTAGTCTGTAAAAACGTTACCGCTGCCGTTTCAAATGGTATTTACTTCAATCAAGTTCGACACGGCAGAAGCGCAACTTTTAAACACACCGTTAGTTGATCTGACATGTTCATCTTGCGCCCTGTATTGCATACCTTTGCACTAGGTATTAAAATTACATGCACAATTTTAGTTACGGTCGAGAACACCAGATCGAGATGGATTAGTTTGCAGGTGCATTGATTAACTAAAGTACATTGATAATCATCTCGGTAAACCGACGATGCTGGCGATAACTTTGAAACTGTTTCCTTCAGCTCCTGAACCAAACATGAAGTTTCCAGTGTCAACGAAGCTTTCTTGATAAGTGAGCTATTCATACAGTCTTTGGCCTGGTCAGGAAATTTTACAAAGCAAGCACTACAGCGCATTTTAGTAACGTTTTCCACTACATTCGTAGTGCGGCACCATAGTTTCGAAGACATTTGAAACAACACACCACTCGCAGATTTAAATCTCCGCTCATATGGTTAATTTGCATAGCGCATCTGGTCATAGTCATTCACTTGAGGCGACCTACAGTCGAACGATATCGGCAAAGCATAACGCAAAAATAAAATCTTTAACGTTCCTCGCACTAACTGCTGTTTAGTGTTCTTGTATATGAGCGAATGTGTATGTTTTTATTAGTGTGTGTGTGCGTGTGTGTGCGCGCGCGCGTGCGTGTGAAGCTTGAAGAAAGTCGCTCGTGTAAAACCTAGAATAAAAAAAACGAGAATTGAAAGGTAAAGATGAGAAGCCCGAACATGCCGAAACTGTAGTGATCCCTTGTAATCTTGCATGACGAAGCTTCTGGTCAGAGTCGGTGGACGTCACATTTTCTTGCCTCCCATCCATCCCACGAGAATTTTACTAATTGCTACCACTAATAAACATGGATTACCACAAACATTTACATGGCTTTATATGTATGTATACATCATTCAAGTTCATAACAAACCCTTCTCTTGTCCAGATCTCTTCTGTATGTAAAGATTCCACATATGCAGAAGTAGGATCGTAAGCTTCGTGAATCTCAAGTGTCGATCTTACGATCGGTCCTCCAGTGCTCCACATGCAGTAGTCGTGATCATAATGTTAGACGCTCACGCGTCATCATTGGTACCCGTTCTTCAAAGATAACCGTTCTTCCTCTGCGTGAGCTTTCTGCAGAACCTGCAGGTTCCGCTGCAGACCATTTGCAAATTTCGACATCTTTAGTCTTTTCAAAGAGGTTTTAGTGATTCCGGTGATGGTACCGCCACAGCAAACAGCAACGGGAGCACACATGCCGAGCACTCGTTGGTTAGCACACTGCTCTTTATCGTGTTGAGAATTTGATGGCAGGCTTTTTTCTCAATAAACCACTGGCTTAAATAATCCCAGCTCTTTTGATACAGCACAGTTATTAGAAAATATAAGTGCCGGCGGTTATTCTGACACGGATATAGGGTTGGAGGCCCCGTAGGGGTTCACGTGCTTCTTTTACATAATTATTACTAAATGTACGGTTTATAACTTCTCCCATAAAGTCTTGAGAGGGCTCCTCATATCCAGTTTGCTTGCTATTGAGGGTCCCAGCTTCACATGTAGAGCGTTGCAATTAGATCACGTAATGCTGCTATCTCCATGGAAAAATAAATCTTGAACCTTGAATAAAAAACCCCGAATCTTGTTGGGCAAACGTCCGAAGTCTTCCCCCACCTGGACATCATTTCCAGGAACACCCAGCTAATTCGTCTTGTCTCACATCGCTTCTTCAAGACACATGCATATCGCGACCGCCCAACACCATATTTGACATTGGTGGTCAATATTCTTCCAACGGGAGTACAAAGGTTCGCGGGCAACGAATCTTTAGTGCCGTTACCGATTCGGCGCCACTAAATCTCCTATTCCGCATCCACAGTCAAGGCTGATCGAAAGAGTATCTGTAGCCCTGGCTTTGCTGTTGAGTACGTCTAACAATTGGGGTGAGCGACTTTCAATAAAGTGCTGTTACATCTCCTTTGAAGCCAGTCGTTCCACACTTAACCACGTTTTGCGGCACGCGGATGGGCAGGGACTTTTCGGTTGCGACCCCGGCCGCTACTACATCGACGGACTCCGGTACTTCTTAGTTTGATTCTAAGTGACTGCATCTTTATTCTCAGCCAGACATGGGAGGTTAAACCCATTGAGCAGATGAGCGACACACCTAGACGAATCACTACTTTTGGGGAACTTGCTCTTCCTCACATGAGGCCAGAGCAGTTGATGGAACATTCTAGATTTTTTGTAAGGCTTTAGGGGTACAGAGCATTAATCGTAAAAACTCTCGACCCCAGAGAGTTTTACTAAAATGATGTATCCCAGTGGAGTAAATTAGTAAGCGGGGTAATGCTGATAAACAACTTCCCAGGGTATGCTGGGAGCACTCGCAAGCTTAGTGATTGCAAGGGGTTGACCTCAACCTCTATTCGGCTATGAATAATTCAGCTACATACATAAGGGCCTGAGTCTCAAAATCAACTGGTGCAATGAGAACCAAGTCACCTGCAAAAGCTACAGAGCAAACCTTTAAGTCCGCTTTGGAAGGTTTAGCACCGTGTCCAGTACCGCCAAGCTGTGCTAGAAGTTCATCTAGAACAGTAGCGGGCTAAAAAAGCACCCTGCGTGACACCATTTTGACATGCATTTCGAGTAGTTTCGCATCCATTACTCAAAGATGTGACTGCACCCACATACACGGCACAGACCACTTGCCAAACATGGTAAACCTATGCGGAAGAGGGGCTTTTCTCGATCCTAGTATGAATGACCGTATCAAAGACTTGCAGAAGTCGAGTAGGCCAAGATTGAGTTTGCAATGCGCTTTTACATTTCTTCACCACTGGCTGCAGAGTTTCAAGTTTATGGTATGAACCGTCTACTGGTACGAAGGGGTCTTGATGCTCACGTGATGCTTCGGGCAACGCAATTTCAGATTCCATTGTCCTAACATTTAGGGTACAAGCGCATGAGTAGATTACCAACCGTTAGATGGCGCCAGTTATTCACTTGTTTCACGTCGCCGTCTTTCTCAACAAGGACACCGCGATTTAGCCTTTCAGCAATAGGAACACCGTAGGCGGACCAGGTAGTGAATAACATGGGAAGCAGATAAGGCGAGGTGGAAAGATTTAGAACGTTCATCGACATCTTACCGACCTCTGGCGCTGTGCCGTTGTCGACATTGTACAGATCTGAAGCCATTTCATGTTCCATAAACGATCTTAAGCCTACGCTAGCGCACATCTGACCAACCACAGTAGGGCGAGTGTATTCACCTTCAAAGTTTTCGATGCGGGAAGCACAGACTTCCTCCACCGCCACAATACTTGATGTATCTTTCATCATCTCTTGGTACACAGAAGAACCGTCCAGAATACCTTTTGCTGTCCGTGTGCGGTTTCGTTTGAGCTGCCGCTGGACGGACTCGAATCGTTGTTGCTTAAGCGATGGATGGCCTCGTCGAGGTGCTTTAAGAAGCCCTGCAGGAAAAAATGCCTGACACTTTGGGTTGACCTCGCCATCATCCGGAAATAGTGGGTTTCTTCTTTGCTGATCTGACCTGGGTCTTCTGAAGACATAAATAAAAATAAAGAATTCTGCGTTAGCCAAAGCCAACTGAAAACGCGCTTGGTGCGAAGTTTCTCTTTGTACAAGGTCTTCGTCATGTCATTAGCTTCCTTACCGGGAATATTGAGGCTGACACATTCAGTCGATACCCCTGATCGTAACTACTGACAGCTGCAGGCTCGGAAAGGCAGACAGCAGACATCATCTGACCCTAAAACGTGACAAACACCATGTCTATGGAATGGCAGAATAGCTTTGGTGACTGCAATACTCGCGCCCATATAGTTGCATGTCCTTTAAGGAGGTTGCGGTCTCCAGGTCGTTGAGAATGCATACACGCAACTTTTGCAACTTTTAATACCATGACTTGCAAGAATTCCAGTTATCGGTTTGCGCCAGTGCTGGAGTTGTAGATACGCGGAGTAGCTATTTTTCTGCTAAGGGGGCAAATTACGTAAATAACTCTTATTGTAAATAACAATAATTGTTTTGACCAAACTTGGCAAGTTGGGAATAAGATAAGCACTAATAAATTCGTTTGACTTTGCAGCTAGACCTTGAAAAGGGACTTCATATAGACTACGCTGGTCCAGCGCATGGACGCATGCCGCTCGTCGTAGCTAAAGTTAACGCAAAATCGCCAGAAATCATCATGTTCATTCACCCAGCAACAAGCATTTCGACTATTGCTGCGTTGATGACGTTTTTTCCACTGCGTTAACCTTTACACCAGGGGAGTTTGCCCACGTTGGCCAGTCGCGCGGGATCAGACATTTCGGGGGAATCGCCGACATAGAACCGCGAAGCGAACATGGAACAGCGAACGTATGATTTGCATTCCAGAAGGAATATTGCGTTGGTCAAGCGTGAGGGTACGATACTTCTTTATCACGTTGCGCGATTTCCTCTTTCCTATCTCGGCATACCCCGTCCACCTCGGCATACCCCGATCACTGTTCGCGATCTACTTAAAACTTTTGTCGAAGAAACAGTGGCACCTTGCACACAAATAACACGTACGAAATCCAACTTATTGCTCCTAGACGCTTGGTCAGGACTTTTGGTTGGTTTCATCTACAGCGTAATTAAGTCAGACGGCAGAAGGCAGAGATTGTAGACAAGCGAGGGTCTCCCTGGTATCTTGTTCCGGATCAAGACCCCGGATAAGGTACGAAAGAGATTCTTGATCGTGCGGTCGGAAGGGCTACAGATAAAGCAAAATATGATGCTCTGGTCCAGACTGAACACGTGATAAAGAAGAAGCAGACGATGCGGAAGATAAAACTCAACCGAAATTTATTCTTGCTGCTGTTTGCAGATTGAAGAGCTTGCAGAATCTTGTTGCACAGTTTGCAGCACTCTGGGACAAGTTTGGCGTTGGAGATACAGCATGGAATGATCGCCTCTAATTACGCACAGTGTGGACAGGAGCGATAATAGTGCGCACTGATGCGCACGGACTGATTCGATTAGGTTAGAGGATCATCATCCCTCAACGAAAAGGCGATCAGAGAGGGTTGGCGATCCTATAGAGTAGACCTCTAACTCATCAAGTTGGCTAGTTTCTGCAATATTCTCCAGTGACCTGGTGTTGAATTAGCAGAGACAAAGTTAAGGAATGGAAAATAAGATATAGAAACGATATGGAATGGAAAATATCACGTTAGTGATCACCGCGCAAACATCATCAAAATGATTCAAGTAATACATATTGATATGCTATGCCGCTTTTATACGCAGTAGTGATTGAAATAACGATATAGCAAAGTGATACTGCAAAGAACGCGCCGAACCAGTTAACAATACGGCTACATAAGTATAAGGCTATCCTGGACGCAGAATGACAACAGCTAACGCCATCTCCACAATTTACAAAATTATTTCACAAAATGCTTTATACACCATTAAAATATCCTGTTTTATTTCGCATGCTTGTCATGCTCAGCATCTTCTAGAGTTCTCATCTTCCAGACAGGGTCAGGAGAAGCGATGTTTCTTTTTATCGTTTCAAAAAGTCTTTCATTCAGCTTTTCAGCCGCTGAAATACCCTCTTTAGTCGTATATTCTGCTGGCAAGCTCTATGAAGCAGTTAATAAAATCAGCATAACGTTTGCTACAAAGTTTGCAAGGGGACTGTAGTAATGCTTTTAAAAATCCTTATTTAAACGAAAAACTTATCACAGCCGGAATTATGTCAAACAACTTTGCTAAGAAGATTTTTACAAACTGATTAAAACATAGCCTTTTAAAAATTTTGCAATCATTAGATGATTACTATTATGCAAAGAAAAGATTCATATTTGATTTTTTAGCAATTTCTATGTAATTGGTATCTACCATCTTACAACAGAGTTGATATGGGTATTCAAGCACCAGGGTAATTGTGCAAAGAGACGGTACAAACTTAGGATGCAACTCTAATAGGAAAGACGATCACCAGACTATAATTCATTCAATTTAGAGAAACTCTACAGGCAGTGCAACCCAAATAAGATAATATGCACCACTGCCCAGTTTTCAGTGAAGTTTTGCAAACACATACTTGATGGGACTATTCCATGACTATTGAAAAGGCAAATTTCCTTAAATGCATCGATCAAATTTTTGGAAGTAGTGGTGCTGTACATGTCTCAAAGCATTTGCCACAGCAACAGGCTAAATGTTCTTTTGCCAACTGCCTAAGGAGTAAAGGAGTTCATTTCATATAATGGGTAAACAAATAAAGAAGTATTGTACTAAAACTTGGCCAAGAACTACAGTGATCATTATATTCTTGGCCTACCCAGGAAGTTGCTGCACCAACGACCAACCATACTTTTTACTTACAGGAACTTTGATCAAATCCAACTCTGGCAATCCAATCAAAATTGGTTGACAGACCAACCATTTTGTTTTCGTTGTTATTTTTGGGGCAAATTACTTCACAAATACTGATTAACCACAGCAACCAAAAAATTGCATAGAAACTCTGATATAAAAAAAACATTCAAACTGAATCAATCACTTACGTTGCTTCACACAAGAAAATGTTCTTTGAACTTCATATTCAACTAATAAATCAAGTTTTCTACCCTAACTTTGTTCATAGTGCTGTGAATTCATCCCAAGAGTGTAAGCAAGACATGCCTTTGAAACAATGAAAATTACCTCATACTTCATGTAAACTCCTAGGTACAATGATCTCAATGGGTACAGGTCTGTTCTCACAATATATTTTATACCATACCAAAAACCGCTTAAATTAGAATAAGTTGGGATTCCTTCAGTCCCAGCTTAGCATCTCATTTAAATTTTGATACTTTCCCAGGATAAGCAACGCTCCTTAGAATAAGGGCTCTGGAAACGTGCACATTTTTTAAAAATTGGTGAGAAGGACCAACCAAAGTCCCGTGCTGCTGTTACAACATATTGGCAACACGATCAATGAACTATCTACTAAGCATTATCAACAAATAAAACGCGGATTTTTAAAAAAATTAGATACCTTTTTTCAAATCGCTTGGGGTGCACATACTCGGACATAGAGAGTTTCAAGCACATGTCTACCTGCACGGCCAAGCATCCCATGAACTGCAAGTTCCGGCGAGCTGAAAATTACGCTAAAAAAAACACGCACATTAAAAATATATTTCTTTACAATTTGCAAGCAGACATGTACCTTGATAATTTGGTCTCGGTCAGGGGTGGTGTACTTCATTACCATGTAGCCTGCTGTAGTAACGCCACCAACAATAACTGCAGCCTTCGCCGCCGCAGCCGCCATTTCGATGGCGAACCAAGATCGACCATACCCAAATTAGACTGAGACAATAATCAAAATTAAAAAGGTGTGTTTTGGTCCAATTTATTTTTTAACAGAAGCGTTTGCAATGAATATAAATACTACCTAATTTCTAGCAAATAGTTTGCATACAATTGATAATAAAAACACGGGTCCTATGACAGCAGTGAATCTGTTCTGCTTTTTACTAAAGCGTTCATTCTTGCCTCGTATTCAATGCGCCATTCAGGTATGTTCGCGGTGGGACGAGCCTGATCATCTCAGTTCACATGTGAATTTTCGTACCTCACGAAGGCGGCCGATATGACTTTTGAAGTCTTCTGCTTTATATTAGCTCTTATTATATCGATTGGATTAATCTTTCTGGTAATATGGAATGTAAGTTTCTTGTATTGTGTTCCTTGTTCCTTGCGTTTATTTTTCTTGCGAAGCACTAGTTAAAAAGCTCTATGAACGCGCTAAACACGCCTTTGATAAATGTGTTTTGCTCTTGTAGAATAGAGAAAAACATGATAATTAAGTTAGACTACAGAACATTATTAGTAAGAGTGCTTTTTTGTTTGCCTTATTGCGCCATCTTGTGTTATAGGTAAAAGTTCTTGGCATTGCTATAATAGCAATATCATTGTAACAGAATGGGATGGGAACTATGTTTGCTTCTTCTTTCGTACGTGAATCTCATTTTCTAAGCATAAAATTTTTATTGCCCTTGTTTGTCGTAGGTCATTGCATTTGATGATCTTAGAACAGACTATAAGAACCCGATTGATCTATGCAGCACATTGAACCCGGTAAGACTAAGCTCATTTCCGTTCACAGTACTTTTAAAGGTACTGTATGAAGGTCTGACATTTTTGTTCTTCTTTTTTTAAGATGATATTCAAATAAAGAGTGTGCTACATTTTAAAGCTCTGCCACACTATTTGTTTTTCTTTAAGTCTGTTTTGACTGCTTAACTGTTGATTAAGAATTGGTCTCAAAATTTGCATATTTTGCAAGCAACTTTGTAACAAGGTTAGGAATAATTTTTGAAACTCTGTCTAGATTATTTGATAATTTTGCCTTTCTTTAAATTTTAATTTTTTTATATGTAAGAAAGCCAGATCACTTGAGATTGTATGTTTGCACTTAAGGTCTCTACTAATGAGCCTAATTCTCTAATAGCTGTGGGTGTAGGGGAGTTGCAGGACGTATATATATATATATATATATATATATATATATATATATATATATATGTATTCATCAGCAGCCTATAACATTTGCTTATACAAATCAGGCTACTACCAGTAGCATGAGTTACTCAAATTTCTATAAAGCATGAGTAAGGATCGCCTGTGCTGTGAATAATGTTTGCTTCTTTGTGCTTAGACATTATTATAGGATCCCTCTAAACATTCAACTGTCTTTAGTTTTGTATACATAAATTATGCTGCCAGCTTGTGTACATGTTTGCTTTCCTTTCCTGTTCCCTGTTCTTCCATTTTTCTAACTTCACTTGCCTGGGTTTGTTTTCTTTAGCTTGTGCTTCCTGAATATGGTCTTCATGCAATCATGTGTGTTCTCTTCCTGTTTGGGGGCTTCTGGATAATGCTGTTATTCAACCTGCCATTGCTGGGCTACAATATTCGCAGGTATTTCATGATCGTTGTTAGCCTGATATACGATCCTTGCTTTGTGCTGTTATTCCCAACTTAGGTCTTGACAGCCTATTTATTGTAACAAGACGGTCCTTGGATCATGCATATTTGTATAGAAATTATTTATGTCACCCTGACAGGAATACAAACTTCTGTTTATGCGTGGTTCTAGGTTGCAATCTTCCAATGGCATTTAGAGCCAATTACAAGCCCTGTGTTTCCTAAATGTTTATTTTTTAGAAACTCCTATTTGAACATATAATTTATTGACTAATGCTCTAGAGGATCTTGATTGTCCTAAATACGAACTCAGATCATTCAGGGTTCAGATCATTTCTTCTTGGGTTTCCTTATCGTAATTTCTGCCACTACATATGTGTATGTATGGCTTAAGGCTTCTAATGTTAATGTTGCAATGGCAGTAACTGACTGCTATTTGTTTTTAGGTATTTAACGCGGCCTGTTATGAGCAATGTCGGCATTTACGATCCCACAGAAGTAATGAATACAAACACGCTTAATAAATGCCAGCGGGAAGGATGGGTTAAACTGGCGTTCTTTCTCCTCAGCTTTTTCGTTTATCTCTACAGGTAATCATGGTTTTGTGAGCAACTTCATTAATTCGTACTTGCTGATGCTATTTTAGTCTAATTGAACTAGTTTCGTTAGTGATCTTGTGTTTTTTCGTGTTTAAAGTTTTGCGTGCTTCAAATTCGATGGAATTCAAGTATAGTTTATATATATATATATATATATATATATATATATATATATATATATATATGTATATAGATATAGATCTAGATATATATATATATATAGATATAGATATAGGTAAATGCTTATAGATTATCGCTTTTTATTAAGGGTTTATATTAACTATGAATGTGTGTTGCTGCTTTTAGAATGCTTTACGCAATTCTGTCCTGAAAAGTATTCAGTCATTCGTTGATGGTGGGTGCAGCCGGAAGATAGACTGTTTAACCGCGTTCCTGTCTACAGTTGTATAGATGTACGTTCGTTCGACAAGATTTCACCGGACTTTTGTTGGACCTATTTCACGTATACCTGTCGTTCTTAGTGTATTTCGTTGTTGTTTTTAGTGATTAACCGATTGACGTAGAAAAAACAAGTGCGGAATAATTTGAGAGGAGTGTTAGTTGAAGCGCTGTGTCTACTTATTCATTGAACTCTGGTTGATGTGTTTACTTGCACGAAGATTTGTCGCTGACTCTTGCCCAGATCCTTCCGTTCGATTTATTGATTTTTCCGCCTGCAGTATTTCATAAGTAAGGCTTGCAAGGTGCGTAAGTAGGGACATCATGGATGCGAAGCTCAAGAGCATCGTGCAAATGCCCATATTGATAAAGTTCACACAAGAACTTCTTTCTATATCGTATGCAGGGAATGTGGAAGACCTTGCATCGCTGTTAGGTTTTAGAAATTACAGAGCAGCCAGATTTATTTGGGAAGTCTTGTTGTTTTTTCCCTAGTTACTGGATTTAAGGTTGTGCTTCGTGCATTTTATGCAATTCGTTGGGGATTCAGTCTAACAGGAGCTCACCGAGTACTGCCGACATGGCTTTCATTAGTCGATAAGAAACTTCTCTGTGATAAACCTCTTCATATGATCGCTACGTATTATGCTATCATGCTAAGTCTCGTCAGGAGCATCTCTACAATAGCACAGTATAAAGTCTTAGGTGAACTGTCATATACAAAATATCATTTACTTTTTGGCATCTGCCTTGCTATACATCAGCTGAGCTTTCCGCTTGATGATGCAGACCTTCTATCGATACAACTATGGAGTGTTTCTTTAGAAACCGTTCTTATTTCCCATGACGTTGCGATTTAATTGGAGCATGCGGGAATACGTAGAAGTATGGAGGAGATCAGCTATTCATCATGCAAACGTTTGTACGTCATGCGATCCAGGTTTGAGTCAGTGGTTGCAGTTCTGGGTCCGGTGGAGCCGTTCCTGCCATGCGCAATGGGACTTGTCCGTTTGATGGACGCAGAGGGAATCTTCGTTGTGGGATTGTCACCGCGTCTGGTTGGTCGAACGAGTTTGAAATTTTCGTCATGTCTGCTCGGTTTCGTTGCAACTTCCGCACTAGATCACCGAATATTAGTAGGCTTGTTCTTCGAATAAGCTCCAAGTACTCGCATTCGCGAAACGTGACGATCTGATAAATCTCTCGAGCTGGATTGTCGTTCTTCAAGAAGAACGTTATCGTAAATAAGTTACCCAGCAGGCTCATGAATAATCCGACGACTGAGATGACGATTGCAAAGACCATCATAAACCACAGGATTATGAGCACATATTGGTACAGAATGTGGGGTGATATTTCACAGATGAACCGGTTGCCGTTGATGTAGCTGATTCTCCAATCTCGTGACGCTTCTTGGATTTCGCACATGCCCATGGGAGGCAGGAGCACGTTACCTAAAAAAGCACGTATTGTCGTGATTTTTGTATGTATGTATGTACGTACGTATGTATGTATGTATGTATGTATGTATGTATGTATGTATGTATGTATGTATGTA
>QQSS02187655.1:0-11263 GCA_003687565.2 Craspedacusta sowerbii | reverse complement strand
TAAATATAATTTCGGGATGCTCTGGATGGTGAGTAGCGTCATGTGTCACTCGTCCTTATCTTTGACGGTGGGATAATCTATTGCATAATTAAATATAATTTCGGGATGCTCTGGATGGTGAGTAGCGTCATCTGTCACTCGTCCTTATCTTTGACGGTGGGATAATTTATTGTATAATTAAATATAATTTCGGGATGCTCTGGATGTTGGGTAGCGTCATCTGTCACTCGTCCTTATCTTTGACGGTGAGATAATCTATTGTATAGTTGAATATAATTTCGGGTCGCTCTATATGCTCGCTTGCTTATCTTGTTAAGTTGCTAAGTTTTCTAATTTCTTTATGTTTTTGCTTTTGATTTCGCTGTTTCAAGCGTAAGTGTTGTCTATGTAGTCTTGGTACTCTTTAGCCGTGTAGTGTGCATTGATGTCCATTGTAAGTTTATTTGCAGTAATTTTTTTTTGAGACATCAGTTGTTACATAGTTTCTGTTCGTGGATATGGCCTTCTGTTTTGAGTGGTATTAATTCACGCGTTAGCGGATATTCCTCAAAATTGTTTTCCCGCGATGTTATGTTGTCAGAGCTTGACTCTGGTGGCAAGCAAAGGTTGCTCTGTTGCGAACGGCAGCCCTTTATACAAGGATTGCTGTCGCCTTTTTAAAAGCATAGGTTTTGTGGAATGGTTTGACTGGCTGAGGACTCGGCGACTTTACAAAAATCCTTGATATCTTGTTGAAATCACGGAAAAATCAATGCATTAGACGTTGGATGACCCTGAAAGTCCGAATGGACGCATTTTTGTGAAAAGTAACTTCTTGTTTTTGTTTTCATGTGCGATTGGTCATCTTACATTCTGTATTTGATTATTTTTCTTTACCATGTACTAGGTGAGTGTTATAGGCTACACGTTGGGAATCCCCGATGTTATCATGGGCATCACCTTTTTGGCTGCCGGAACGAGTATTCCAGATGCAATTGCCAGTCTGTTGGTTTCAAAACAAGGTAGGGCCAAGCTCTCAACTAAAATTTTATCTCGTTTTATCTCGTTTTATCTCGTTTTATCTCGTCGTTAGCCAACCTACGTAAGAATGACCTCATAGTGATTATGATTTTCTTCGGAAGGTCAAGCAATCAATCAAGCTATTTCTCAATCTATCGCTCTCTTTCTCGATAACGGATGTCATGAACAAATATTAGCTTTAAATATCGGTTTCTTAAAATTGCTTTTATAAGAGACATGGTTGGGTTTCTTTGGCATCGTGTTGTAGAGTTTTCCGGAGACGCTAGAATAGAACTCAGAACTATCTGAAAGTTATTCTTCTACTGCTACTATTGCTTCTACTACTACTACTACTACTTAACCTCTTGACAGAATTACATACATGGGTTTATATACTGCTTGGAAGGAGGAAGTTGTTATCTTTATATTGTCCAATATTGTCCATGTTGAATGTCCAATATATCCAATGTCCAATGTCCGAATACATCAAATGTCCAATGTCCTAATATGTCCAGTATTCATGTATAATGTCCAATATTGTCCGTCGTTGTCCATTTTGTCATATTTTTCATGTTGAGCAGGGAGCTTGTCTGGGGTTATTCCCTGTTCACGTCCTCCATCTTGCCCCAGCTCGAGTGGGGCCCAGGCTTTTCTTCCATCACACACATCGTGGGCATTCCACGACCCAAACCGTCCTTAAAGTTCTGTGATCTACTTTGTTTTTGTTTGTCTTCTTTGTATCTCGCACGATACGCATGCTTCCCGCCATTTTGGCGACGTAGAGTTTCGTTTGGTTGGCCATACATTATTTTCGAAGTTCCTCGAGTCAATAGGTGTACGAAGATAAACGTAACTGCGTTATTTGTATTTATCTAACTCGTTCTTCCTCTGTGGCATGAAAGGTGTGCCTTTTATTGCCGAGCATACGGGCACATCCTGCACTCTGTAATGTTTTATTTTGTTGTTGTTCTTGTTGTTGTTGTTGTTGTTGTTGTGGTTGTTGTTGTTGTTGTACTTGTTATGGTTTTGGTTGTTGTTATTGTTGTTGTTGTTGTTGTTGTAATTGTACTTGTTGTAGTTGTTATTGTTGTTGCTGTTCTTGTTGTTGTTGTTGTTGTTGTTGTTGTACTTGTACTTGTTATTGTTTTCGTTGTAGTTGTTGTTTGCGTTGTAGTTGTTGTTGTTCTTGTTCTTGTTGTTGTTGTTGTTGTACTTGTACGTGTTGTTGTTTTTTGCTTTTGTGTTAATTTTTGATGATGGTTTCTTATTTTCCATATCAGCAGCTAAGACGCCATGTATCGTCCGTATAGTAAGAGGCAGACTGAAGCAAGTTTGCCGTAGCTTACGAGAAAATATTTGATGTGATGCAATGCGAGAAGGGACGAAATGACTTTGGCGAACTCTGACGATAGTGCAGGCGTTATTCGACTTCGTCTGTCAAGCGGGCGTCTCTCAGCTGTAGATCACGGATTTTTCGAGCCTTTTTTTTTGGAATGGTTCCCCCTCCCCCCCTCCCTTGCGCAGCAAGTTCAAGGGCTTCTTACTTAGAGAAAGCCAAAGCGAACCTCACCCACGTGCGCAACTGGTTATAACCAAAAGCGCTGCAAAATTGTCGAAAACTTAGTAAGGCCCTCCCCCTCTTGTTCGTTGCACACTTGCTACCTAAAAGCTTTTTTTTTTTGTGGGATTTGGAACATTAGTTACTGGCATTTATGCATTTGCATGGCCCTTCTCTAATCTCTGCATGCGTTAGTGCAAATTTATCATCATATATTACCCTTGACTTCAGGGGTCTCATTGCAAAGATCGGTAATGGGCGGGCGAATGTATAAATGAGATCAACTGATGTGGAATGCGTGTTTTCTAGTCCAGCGATGGTTCATAGTATACGCTTTTCAGCTGTTTGCTAGTCATCGCTCACCGTGCTAGGGCCTTGCTGACCATGCGGATAGTTCGTTCCGGTTTTTTTAGCAGTTGTGTTACTTCTGTTGCTGGAGCTTCGTGTTATGATCGTCTTTAATTGAATTCAACGTGTTTGCTTTCGTTAACTATCCGGTATGCGAATATAACGGTTAAGTGTGGCTTGAGATCGTTGCAAACGTGTTGCCCAGTGTGAACGTGACCTTGTGGATTGTTACTTCTGTTGTTGGAGTTTTATGTTATGATTTTCGGAATACCCCTTTCAGGTATGGGAGACATGGCGGTCTCAAATTCGATCGGCAGCAACGTTTTTGATATCCTCGTTGGACTGGCCTTGCCCTGGTTTTTGCAATCTGCTATAGTTAAACCTGGAAGCAAGGTAAGTGCTCATCTTCGACTTGAAAATGCAATGAAAATTCAAGTAATCCTTTTGTGCGGCCAGGATTCAATTTTTTGAAGTCTCGATGGTTTGCTGTTTTTTTTTTTAATATCGTAAATTATGTGTTTATTAATTATTATAATTATATGCATTGGTTTTTGTATGTGTATATTAATTATCATAAATAATTTTGTCCGCGCCAGGTGCGCTTGCTACCGCCGCTATAGTCTTAATGATGACGCTTGTGGTCAGAATTAATGGTGATAGGGCTACGTCGTTATTTCTTGCATGAAGCTTGTCCTCCAAGAGTCGATCAAAATCGGAGACAGCTTTCGATAGCGTGGTTGACGCAGAGAGTTTGGGGTGTTCTGGAACGGGACATCATTGGATAGCGTGGTTGACGCAGACAGTTCGGGGTGTTCTGCGACGGGACATCATTGGATAGCGTGGTTGACGCAGAGAGTTTGGGGCGTTCTAGGACGGGACATCATTGGATAGCGTGGTTGACGCAGACAGTTCGGGGCATTCTGAAACGGGACATCATTGGATAGCGTGGTTGACGCAGACAGTTCCGGGTGTTCTGCGACGGGACATCATTGGATAGCGTGGTTGACGCAGACCGTTTGGGTTTTCCTGGGACGGTCTGAGAGCATATTCTCTGTATTGGTTTAGATCGCTATCAACAGTCGTGGATTGATATACTCGGTGTGGGTACTGTTTGGCTCTGTTTTCCTGACTGTAAGTATACGTTCGTGAGAGTTATCATTTCTTGCGGCCCTTTTTTTGCTATTGTTTATTTTTGGTGTTTTTGTTATGGTATTAGTTTTTTTTTGTCTTTTCTTTTTGTTGTGTTTTGTTATTGTTGTTGGTATTGTTGTTTAAGCGTGTACGCACTTGCGTTTTGGTCTATGTTACCGTTTTATTTATTTATTTGTTTGTTTATTTACTTATTTTATTTATTTATTCATTTACTTATTTATTGTTGTTGCTTTTGTTGTTTAAGCGTGCACACACTTGCGTTTTCGTCCATATTGCCGTTCTTCACTTATTCATTTATTTATTTATTTATATATTTATTTATTTTTGAGCCTTAATCGAAGTTACCATAAGCAAAATGGCTTTCCCCCCCGTCGGTAGTTCTGCCACCGGGTATACGAAGCCAGGAATGATCTAAGTTTTGTCTTGTTTCTCTCTTTCCTCTTACTGCGTGGCGATGGGGTGTTTTTTTTTTCGACTGCTCTCCCTGTTTTCATTGTAGGTTTTTGCGATCCACTGCAACCGATGGCGTCTGACGCGCCCACTCGGGTTGATCTTGGTTGTTGCTTATTTTGTCGTCGTCATCCTATCTTCTCTAATTGAATTCAACGTGTTTGCTTTCGTCAACTATCCGGTATGCGAATATAACGGTTGAGTATGGCTTGAGATTGTTGCGAACGAGCTGCCCAGTGTGAACGTGGCCTTGCAGATGTGCGTAAATGCGCCAGTGTAAAGGATGCCATCCGCGGAGGTGTATTATTTGGTTGCACTGTGTAGCGGGAACAATTTTCTGTAGTCCTACCTTCTTCCTGCGTGGTAGCACTGTAATTCGTCTTAATTAACCGGCTTGCGAAGTGAACTCTAAGGATGCATTGATTGGAGTTAAACTGGTAAATCACGAAAATGAGACATGGGATAAAAAGAGCGTAGATGGTAGCCTTGACCGGCTTTGGTTCTTTCGAATCATGCTCGTACTTTCTTCTATTTATGTTTGCATATCAACTATTTCCGGACGTGACGTGTTTTTGTCGTGGTTTGAAAATTTCTCTGACTTGGATGTGCTGTATGTGTTATGTTGAATTGTGTGTTGTTTGTGTTTGTGTGTGTGAGAGAGTGTCGTGTGTGTGTGTGTGTGTGTGTGTGTGTGTGTGTGTGTGTGTGTGTGTGTGTGTGTGTGTGTGTGCGTTTGTGTTAGTGTGTGTGTGTTTGCCCGTCCGTACTTGCTTGTTTGTGTGTGTGAGTTGGTATGCTTCGGTGTGTATGTGCGTGCGTGCGCATGGGTTTGATTGTCTGTATGTGTGCGTGTGTGTGCTTGCTTGCGCGTGTTTGTATTTTGCGTGCGTCGCCTTCGCGCTGTTAGTGGTCGACTAAACATATGGAGGGATTTTTCTTTAACTCCTCTTCTCTGCCCCTGTCTATGTCTCCAACTATCTGCAAGATGTCCGCTTTCTCGAAATCGCCGATGCTGCATTTGCTTTGAATTAGCCGAATGAAACCGTTTTAATTTCATTCCTAGTTGCATTTTTTTTTCCATCGCTATTTAGCGGTACCTATTATTTGCGTGTCCGTACTTGGCCATGATCCACGTAAGGACGACGTTAACGACAAGATGCCACTAGCGACTCTTGCAGGTTGCTAGGTACCCTCAAAGCAACTGCATGAGAGTTGCTAGGTACCCTGCTAAGCAACTGCATGCAGTTTGAATGTTTTGTGGGCAGGATACGGGATCTATTCGTATGATCTGGGATATCGCTAAGTACTTCGCTCAACGCTCTCATCCCTCCCTACATAGAGATGTATTTTAGGTTATTGGAGTGAAGACTGTATATGAGGGACTTTCTTGTTTCTTTTGCAAGCCAATAATGCTGTATTTATAGCTTTTTTGTTTCACCCTATAGTTTTGGTTTCTTGCCTCATATGTTGTGAAATCTTGCTTCCAAAAAGATTCTTATTTCAAGAGCCAGCCTGGCTTTCATTGTGTCACTAAGCGACGACATGCCGAACGGTTTACTAATTGTCTATCTGAGCTGATCTGTTTATATTATAAGATATTTGTTATGCGTTATTATTAATGTGGCGGACGGGTAGCTCAGTTGGAAGGGTGCGAGCCCGGAATCTAAAAGTTGCGGTTTCGAGTCCACGCCGGGGCAACTTGTTTCGTACTCTGTCTTACATCCCTCCGGGGTCGTTTAAATTAGTACCGCTGTGCGGGTACATGGATTGGCCTCCCGCGTCACTCAATTTTCGGACTAACCCAACATGTGTCCTTAATGGCTCTCTCGGGAAGAATTAGTCCCAGCTATGTGGAAGGTCCGCTTGGTCCAGTGCAAGCCATGTATGACGTTAAACTAATTCATATGCACAGGCGAGCCCTAACTCATCGTACTCGGCAACGAGTTGGGTGCCATGATTATTGATGTCATGTTAGTTGTGTTATACCGTACGAGCGTTTGTTTATCTGCTTATAAGCTAAACCAAGGTGCATGTCATAAGATCGCAGTCGAAAGTACGGCGACCGCATTGACTGAAGAAGCACTTTTGAGTGAAAGCACCAAAATATGTTGTGCAAGTAGTTTGAATCTCACGCTCCTTCATTCTGTGCGAGCTCATAGCGTTTCATAGCAGGTAATTCCATCTTGATTTTTAGGACCTGCTCGTTCCTTTCATAATTTTCATACCAGCTCATTCATTTTCTTGTCATCAAATGTCAACTCAAGGGTTTCATGCCTGCCAAGTGATAGTATTAGCAGTTTCAAGTGCGTTTATTTCATATTGATGCGTGTATTTCATAGCAGAATTGTGCGACTTCATACTTCCACATGTCGGTATTATTTCATGGATTTTCGTGTCATTGCAATCAGAAGAAATAACACTGAGGACTCGAGATGGCCTGCAGTAAGGGGTTCATAGCTGATCAAATTCAAGAGACCCATGAACGGTTTCCAAGGTAGTTAAGACGTTCCCACGAATGGTAAAGATGGCATGGGTTGGCTGGCTTTAACGTCGGTGATCCCAACATACGTTTGGTAAGATGACGCGGCCTTATCGACGTGATCGTCAAAGCAAGTCTTGTATGACGGTACGCTGTAGAATATCAGCCAAGCTCGATTATGAAAACAGCCATATGATCGGTGGCTATCTGCGGAAAAATTTTAGGCTCATCGTGGTGGTCGTATAGCTCGTCATTCTTGTTGTTGTTGTTGTTGTTGGTGGTGGTGGTGGTGTTGTGTGTGGAGCGATTGTTTGTTTTAGCCACGTTACAACTCGACACTGCGATGCGATAGGCCGAGAATGACCTCAATCTGCCTGGCCAATTGAATTGCGTACTATAAAAATCTTACACCACATGTAGCTTAATGACTCAAATGAAGAAGGACCAATGTCTCCGGAAATCAGAGATTGCTAGAAATGACCTGTAAGCCATACTAATGACAGAATTTTCAGATAACTTCGCTGAGCTGCTTGGCAATCTTAGACTACGCAGGAAAAGGACAAAACGTAATTCTTTCACAGAAATTGTTAAATGATCTCGACTTTCATTGGACTGCACGTTCCTTCCCCTACCCCCGGCATACCGTAAAGCTACCATTTAATCCTCAATCGGCGATTGATCATACCGACATGCCGCGAAGGTCGAAATGGTTGCGGCTGCACGCCAGGATATGCAGATTAATTGCCTTTGAATATATTTTTTTTTTCATAGAAAGTTTGAATTGCTTGAAGATTGATCGAGCTTATAAAAGAAAAGGTTAGGTTTAGGGTAAAGATTAGTGTTATCGTTAGAGTTTGGGTCTGAATTACTGTCAGACTTAGCCAAAAAATAAATATCGAAAAACAAAAAATAAGATGTGACCCAAAGCTTCTCAATCGGTAAGGACTGCAGACCGTCGCCATCATGTGAGCATCACTGCCGCGAGATTGCGACCGTCGATATAAGATCAATCGCATTGAACCGCGTATTGAGGAGCAAATGGTAGACTTATACCCTCCTGGAAGTGAATGCTACATAGGGTGGCTGGCCATGACATGGCGAACAAAATAAAGGATAAATATTGAATTTGACCTCGGACATCAATCCAACGGGAGTGAAGATCAAACTAGGGCCTCATAAGCTTGGGTATCTATAATTCATTAGTCTACTCTGTAAACACTGATTATAGGAAACCCCTTTAAGAAGTCCACATAGAGTATGAACTCTGCTAATGGTGCCCCATGAAAAGACCACGGTCTTCTAGGCGATCCATGCCCGGAAGCAAGTAAACTGGACTAACAGCAACTGTCTTGTTTGTTTGCATTACGAAGTGTAATCCTATGTTTGTAATATTTTCGATGGGGTATAGCTGCAAAACAAAACAAACAAAACGCCTGCGGTAAAACCCCGGACTTTCATTGAGAACTTAACACCTAACCGAGTGTTGGAAAGCGAAACTCGAGTGTGGTGGGGGCTGATAGAACAAGATATTTCAACAGCAATGAATGGTCTTACACATAATGAATTAAGAATTGAAATTATTAGCAACAGCCATTTTTGTCCTGCTCTGCGTTGCCTGTTAGAATCGACATCGTAAGAAGTACAGAAGTCAACGACCTAATGTTGTAGAGTTACGCAAATGTATTGGTTGGCATGTCCATATAGACCGATAGAAATTTGACAAAACTGTTCAAAAAAAAAAAATTGATAAGGACCATGACACTTACAAGCAGAATGAGATACAAAAAAAAAGGCAGAATAACTAGCACAGGGTTCGAGCGAACTAGTTTCGACTTCCTATCCAATTTTCTCACCTGAATGCCCTCTTTTGGAATGCAATTCACATATCGAAGAATCACGGACATTTGCTCCGATTGTGAAAAATCTGGTGTGCAGTCGAGTATGGCAACAAAAGATTTCGAAGTTATCAAGCATAACAGGTTCGTCTCTCTAATTATCTCAGCCACAAGGTCAATTAACTCATTTTGTATATCATTCGATAGGTAGAGATCCTTCACTTTAAGTCCTTCACATTTAATTATTCGGTCGGACATTTTTTAAACTCTGGATCATATTTCGCCTGAATGTAGAAAATTCCCAGGAAATTGCCATTAGATTTGGAGCCAGGAATAATATGACGACGTCAAGGACTTGCTTTAGAACGTCTCTCCAGAATTCCCTCTCCTTCTGGTGTTGTTCGATCAGAAAAATGTCCATTGCACTAAGATTCCTAATACATTGACGTAATGCCATATGCTTTGACAAACAATTCATGTGGCTGTGCCCGATTTCGTGGTCCTTCTGTTTTCTTCGATGAGCCTTCCCCGTCTTCGTTCCTAATCTGAGTAGGACATCACCTGTACTGAATAGCTTTCAGCATACGCAGAAAATCGTGTCCACAGAGGTTGAATATCACAACCCCATTGGTCGATCTCTCTCACCATTCTGCCTCACTCTGTGACAATTCAAGCAGGAGAATCTTCTCTGAGTGCCATTGTATCGATCGTTCATATCTTCCTGATTCGCTGTGTCTCGTTGGGCAAACTCTAGGTGCTGTTTATCGGTTACGACATCAGGCCATTCAGCTGGGTCGTCACTGAGAGAGATTAAAATTTCTTGAAAATGGGGGTGCTGTGTTTTTTCACTATCATGTTCATACTGCGCATGAGCGCTAGGTGGAGAAGCAGTCACAGTTGCTCTGATTTCCACCATATGACCTTCTACAGAAACGGAACTGACACTATCGTCACTTCTGCTGCGTTCAACAGACTGTTCCACCAAGTCAAGCGTGTTGACAGCGACACAGTAACAGAGCGACATCTAACAATAGACGTCTAGTTATTATCTGAGCCGCAAATCTAAGCGCGTCCGTACGAGAGCGACAACTTGGCAACGATGCCTAGTTATATCTCTGCCGCTTGGTTCAGCGCATTTTACGCACAGCTGCCTAGAGATCTCGCTACGAAAACGATAGCTTTGAATTTAATAGCCTACGTCACCTTGCTTTAACTCAACAACGTGGAAATCCCTGCTAATGGCAACGTAGTTTGCTAAATAGCGAAGGCAGAGAGCGCGCTGACTTTTATAAGGTTTCACATTCCAGTTGATTCTTGCATCATTTTGTAGTTGTGGCTGACACTCTGCTTGAAGACCTTCCCAGCAGACAACGAAGTCGTACTGTGCTGGTTAGGTCTTCTTAGGAGATTCCCCAAAGAGGGTAGCCACAAAAATATGTCACATGCTCTGCTTGCCCACTGGCCGCCGCGTGGAGGCTCTCCTAGTTGGCCGGCTAGCTCTGGTATGTGCGCAGAGCAATTTACTCCTACTGGAATGTCCGCGAACGCCGTTACTCCCATTAGGAATGCCGGTGCATTACGTTGGCAAACGCGTGGGGTGACAATGGCAACGGATGAGAAACGCTTGAGATCAATTTAGTTTAAATTTTACGCCAGACGCTGCCTTGCCCCGCCAATCCATTGGTCTCGCCCCGACGCGGCCTTCGGGTCTATAGTCATGCGGCAATTACGCTGTCCTTTAACACTACCCCGTAATTAGACGAGCGACTACGCACGGAAGTACGTATTAGGCATGAGGCCCCTCCAGCCTGGGGCGCGGGTGTGGTAACCACGGCTATGTGCTAGCGAACCGCCAAACGAATGCTAGCGGACAGTTATATGGCTGCATAAACCTTGGCAAACCTCCAACCGTATTTTCATTTCTACTGGTGTCCCCTTTTAACGCAGAACATCCATGTCCAATGGGCAAGTGCATCATGCTTGGTTCAAACGTCGCACTTCTGCCACGTCGAACTAAATGCATAAATAGAATTTTTACCCTAATTGGCCGTGTCCTTAAAAGTGCGCATGCGCGCTTTAATGGAATTAAATTCGACGCGGCGGAAGTGCGACGTTTGAACCAAGCATTGGTATCAACGTACAACATTGTTTCGTAAGGCACGCCCACCAGGCCATTCTGCAAGTCTGCGCAGTGAAAATGCTGGCAGAATAGCTTTGAACATAACAGAACAGGTTTTCAAGTGAGCTAGACAAAGCAGGGCCATCGCTTTTGATAGTTGAGTCGACAGAATGAAGAAAATTGTAAAATGAACCCATTCTTTCCTCTGTGATTCACCTGACTTTCATGCCCAGGATCTCCAGCAACATGTGTGTGTGTTTGTGTGTGTGTGTGTGTGTGTGTGTGTGTGTGTGTGTGTGTGTGTGTGTGTGTGTGTGTGTGTG
>QQSS02187644.1:0-13485 GCA_003687565.2 Craspedacusta sowerbii | reverse complement strand
AGGGGCCGCATATAGCTTAGTACATTCCTCGCAGGTAGTATAAAAAAGAAGTAACATACAAAGAAAGAAAATTCAGACAGGTACTATTGTTACTTGTATCAGCTGTTTCATTTACGCTCAGTGTGTAAGCCTGATGTGTTCTTCTTTTTGAAAGTTATTGACAGACTTAGGGCGTGCCCTTCTCTTCCGATTAGCTAGGCTATTAAGAGCACTCCCTCCCCCCCCCCATTTAGCCATGCCATTGAATTTATGTAGGTTCTTAAGCACGCTTTTGTTTAATTGGAAAAATATATCTTGCTGTTGTTGGTGTTTTAAAGATGATCTTCAAATAGTAACAGACCGAAGGACCTTTAACCATCGCTTTCAAAGGCTCTAGGATGGGAATCTAGAATTAAAATCTCATGATCTTGCTCTGATTAAAACCATGAGAGCTTTCCACCACAAAACAAAGATCGCCGATAGAGCACGTGTCTTTTATGATGGCCGTATTAATCTCCTTGAAAATTAATACCCAAGGTCATCTCCTTAAATATAAATGCACATAGTAATCTCCATAAAGATTTAAGTACTAAAAAAAATTCGCTGCGAGTAAGGCCTACGTACATCGCTATATCTAGGACCAGTGTTTTTTGTTGAAGTAGATCAGGAGGTTATGGATAGCCGAGCGTCTTTTACTAAGTAAAACTTGCGTCTCTTTTCTGAGGATTGAAGACAATGCGAAGCAGATACAAGTGTGATGGGGCTGCGTGCTTGTGCTACATAACATAATGAAAAATCTTGTTGACATTTAAGTTCTGCTTCAGAAGGTGAGAGAAATGCCGCGGTTCTGAAAGAGGAAGTTCGAGATGAAGGCTTATCGCAATCCGAACCTTTCTCTCAATCGCGACCCGTGTTTGAACTTCTTGACTTTCAACAATCTTACACAAATTTCTGACTAGAAACTTATTGGACAGACTCACTTACTTTCAAAGTCAAATTTTCGAAATCTTTGTGCTAAATTAGACCAACGACATTCCAGTAAACGCTCCTGTTGAAAAAAGAACATTATTTGACATGCTTCTTTCATAATTTACTTCAGTTGCTCCAACTTCTTCCTTAAACTAATTCTTGCAGTTTCAGTGCCTGGTAGACCTTGGTCGCTTGCTGGTGACCTTTTCAGCTGCTTAGCGACGAATTGAACAGCTTCTGTGCTTAAAGGTCACTGGATCGATTTTTTTGCGGGAAAATGTTGAACAAAATGGCGACAAAACGAAGCCACGACCTATTCGACATTGCAGCCATGGTTGGATGTACGTTGATAACATAAGGGTGACTATTTATAACCCGTTTCAACGAGGCGCCCTTGAAAGCCATGGTATCCTAGCTGGTTTCATGGACTGTTTGACCCAATGCTAAGTTTGATGATGTAAAGATGATAGTGATGTGATGCGATAATGATGTAAAGAAGATGATGATGAATTTAGTGACCTATTCAAATACTCTCATGGACTGTTTGGGCTCTGTTTGCAGCTACCTCTGATGACGTAAAGAATGGTTGTCTCCACATTCCTGTTTGGATAATGCGCATTTACTGGGAGCATAAAAAGTAATCCTCCCTTTTTTTCAAGGAGATCCTATCTCCGAACACTCAAAATATTTATGTTTTCCACAATGCAATATGTTGCTGCTTCCTTTTGTTTTTCTTCATTTCAGCCCATAATGGTTTTTGATTGATTTGTCCACTAGCGAAACTTATCTATATGTAGATATACTGTACTTTAAATGACCAGGATTCACTTCGAAATGCATAGTTTGAAGATGCGGGAGAAGACAACAACAAAAGATAGATGACTTAGTCTGCATTTTCGTATGCATCTTACAGAAGAATAAAGCAGCTTTCCAATTGGCTGAAAGAGAGAGATAGATAGCGAGGGAGAGAGAGAGAGAGAGAGAGAGAGAGACAGAGAGACAGAGAGACAGACAAAGAGAGACACATACGCAAAGAAAGAGAGAGAGGGAGGCAGAGAGAGACGCACACGCAAAGAAAGAGAGAGAGGGAGACAGAGAGAGACACAGAGAGACAGAGAGAGACAGCGAGAGAGAAAAAGAGAGATAGAGAGAGACAGAGATAGACAGAGAGAGACAGAGAGACAGAGAGAGCGACAAAGAGAGAGGTAGAGAGACAGAGAGAGATAGAGATAGAGAGAGAATGAGACACAAAGAGAGAGAATGAGACACAAAGAGAGAGAATGACAGTTGGAAATGGAGAGGAAGTGGAAGAGCGAGTGAACTATAGTAGACGGAACACGTACGACGTGGCGCTCTCGGGGATAAGCAGTGTTCGTTATCTTTGCTACTACCAGAACTTCAATTTTACTCGTGTCTTCATCACTTGTTGAAGTCTTTTGCCAATCTTATGAATACACACACTGCTTCGTCTAACATATGAGCTTGGCTTCCTTGAGGCAAATTAATGCCGACCAATAATGACAGAAAGAATGAATTCAATTGCACACACCTTAGGTGGTTTGCTCATTGCGTGCCTCTGTGTGCGCGTGCGTGTGTGTATGTGTGTCCGTGTGTTTGTCTGTGTGTGTATGTTTGAGTGGGCGCGTGTGTTTGTGTGTGCATGTGTGATTGCGCAAACGGCTGTATAATCATGGGATTGTTGGTCGCGATTTCCGGAACGAAGATCTCCAACTAGAGTCAACTTCACGAGCGCTGAAAGTGAAATACGCTAAAAATTGCTTTATTGAGACAAAAGTCGTATTTGATTGTTTTTTTTTTATTATTCCGGGTCTTGTAGTGAAAATAAATTTTTATCTTGCAGTAAAATGTTTGGCTGGCTTATGATTCGTTGCTTTTGAGGGTCAACTTCTAATTTGATGCATTCGCTCTAGCATTCATGTAAGCGAATGCACTTTTTTCCTGGAGTAGGGTACTTCTTAAGAAATCGCAAATTCAGAATCGTAATAAGCTGCCACGCAGACCCAAGAAATGAGTTGCTTCAAAGCTAAAGTTTTGTCTAATTCGTTCAAGTTTTTGTTTATTTGATTTTCCTTTATTTTAAATTTTATCTCAACTGTTGATTGGACTGATGCAGGACTGTGTTTTGTGGGGGAGGGAGAAGGGGAGGCGTAGGATCATAGACAAGACGCGCTCGATTATCTTGAATAACGAAAACTTGGGTAGACTAGTGTGAGCATTCTCGATGAAAATTTTTCTAATGAGCTAACCCTGCACAAAATCTCATTTGGTGACTTGGCGACTGGCGATTGATAAATGGCGTCTGACCACATTTCTGGCAAGGGGAGTTGCGTGACCTTGTGAGTAACAAGCTTGCGTTTATCATATGCTGCTGCAAGATTCCAAGGAGTTTTACGTTGGAATAATAATAATTTAATCACTTTCTTGGAAACCCTGAAAGTTGACGTTTCACGCATGATCACACAACTACCAGAGACAGGGAAGCCAGAGAAGCATTGTAGTAGCTGCTTACGACCGATGCCCTCAAAGTTGATCAGGATTGAGAAGCAACTGGACAACTATTCACGCGTCCCTTTTATATAAGTTGACTTTAAGCATGGCTCGTTGCTCATGGCTTGTTACATTAATATAGTCGATTGTTCATTGCGGCGAGGTGGGCAGTCGCAATAATGGAAACTGCGAGCCCAAGAAGTATTATCCACGGATTGAAAGTGCCGATTACAATAATTTTTCCAACCAAGGCCACGATTTGCTACACCCTAGCAGTGTCGCTCTATTCGGAAACTCGGGTTGGTTGAGGCGCTCTTGGTTCAGCAATGGGATAGTTGAACATCTTTTGCGCACGAGAAAGAATTTTGTTTTTTGTTTGTAAACAAATCGCAACTCCACACATGACACAGTGATCAAACTGAGCAAGAAGTGCACCGACCGAAGACCCGCTCCCAACCATATCATGCCCGTAGGTAGGTTTTCGACTGGATCGAGAAAAACCCCAACTCACAATGTAAGGTCGCCATAACCAAGCATTTGAACCTCATGATAAGAACAAAAACAAAGGAAGGAATTAAACTGCAAAATGGCCCACTGTAACAGAAAACCTTCACAATAGGCTGCCTAACGTTCCTGCATATTTTGGAAAATCTCTTTGCATCTACGGCCTTGGTGATTCCCAGAAGAAGGTTTCTATTAACATCATTATTACGGTCACGATGACTATACAACATGACGATGGATAATTTATATGCAAGGACATCAGAACCGAACGCCCTGCGTAGGCCGGGAGCAGCTTTCGAATGCGGTAGCGCAACGTTGCATTCGAACACGAAGTCAGTCATGCAGACAATGTCTTCGAATAAAATTAACCGAATGGCATACTCGCCAATAGTAAAGTAAATGCACAAAGGCATAGTTGACTTTAAACTCGTTAGTTTCGGAAATTTTTTTGAGGAACAGCTGCACAGCGGCTCAAGAGATGCAGCTACAGTAAATCTAACGGAACGGAGGTTTTCGTGCTATGGTCTTTAATTGAACTTAAAGTAACACAGCCTAGGCCAAATGGCAGCAAGCTATTGCGATGGTGTTGCCCCATGCACGCGCCAAATGCTGCATTTTACCCACCAGGGTGTCGTTATTCTAAATCGGACAAATCCACCTGCGCAAGCATCCGCGCGCTTCAACGTTTCAAATCGATCGAAGAGAAGTCCACCCCCTGCTTATCTGGCTTTAAAATCTTAATTTCATGAACGGACGATAATCAAATGCCATGGAAACGGCGGTTTTTGCGTTAGATAATCTTTGTAGAATACAATTCAAAGTTCGGCTACGAATCTGATTGCCAATCTCGTGCACATCTCTTTGCGATTTGCACATAAGGAGATTGTTACTGTCGCCTTTTCTCTCTGTGTCGAAGTGTGACAAGTCAGGTCTAATCTGTTGACTAAACTCGCAGCTTATCCTGTTAGCAAGTTGAAGATTCTTTTCTGCTTGCTTCGAACAGCCTCTGCGCAAGTCGATCGTTCGAGGCAGTCGCGAACGGAGAAAGATTCTCATCTTACAGGACGCTGGGAAAGATGGATCGCGCTCGGTCTGCAGACGCGAGTCCGCCGTAAGTAGGCAGTGCGATTGGATTTATTAGCACTTGTAAGCAAGCGAGAGAAAGGCTTTGAAACTTGCTAAGAACTTTAGAACGGTGCCCATGTTAGCCCTAGTTGAAACAATGAGCGTCCCGCTATGCAGGTCAAACCCCAATCGAACAGGTTTGTAAGGTTTGAGGGGCCCCTGGGGAAAGCGGATTACGAGAGTCGTCGATTCGATTTGGCAAGAGTAATGGAATCCAATCGCTAGGTCATATTGCAACGGATCTGTACGTAAAAGCGTAAGGCGCATGCGCAAAGATCCCCTCCCCAGCCCTTAGACTTCGTATGCCTTGTTGGTTAGGAGTTGCATATGCTTTCGTAATCAGTTTTTCGTAGAGTTCTAAATTAAACTTCGTTATATATTGTTTGGTCTGATGTTAATGAAATTTTTCGACAAAGTGATAACTGTACTTAACAGGGATTTGTGGTATAAAAACAGGGTGCTGCTGTAAGAAAGTACAGATGGAAATGCTGTTGTGCTGCGTTTCTGCGCAATAGAGGAATTTTCTGAGGACGTTTACCGTAAATCTTGAGTACGACAGGGGCCAAGCTAAGAATCCTCAAGCCTTTTCTGTTTGATGTAAAAATTTCGTTTGCACCTGCCAAGCATGTTACTTGTCAGATGGTTGAGGAGCGTGCAAATCAATCCAGATTAAAATATTCCTCATGAAAGTTTCACGATCTACCTCCACTCGCACTCGTTTGGCCTGACGGCATTGAATGAAAATGCGATCCAACAGCCGAAAGTCGAACTTATCGCTGCTTTTGTGACGCTAATCCGTTCGCAAAAGTCCAATATCCTGTAGTAGATGATCAAGTCTCTCCCAGCTTTGGTGGAGTGCATTTATTAGCACTTGGTCTTTTCCCAGATCAACTTCGGATGGACTTCAATAGAATTGGATTTAGGTTTTTAAGTTCTGGGTATCTCCACCGCCGTAAGTCTGTCGCAAACATATGCGTATCGCTTGGTGGTAGATGCATTGACTTGTTGTGTGGCTGTGGTGCAGGTTGCTTGCTTGGCTCAATAATATTTCCGAGGTCAAAGGTAAATAAATGAGTTATATGCTTTAGAATAGCGATAAACGTTGAACTTAAAAAAAAGAAAGACAACAACAAAACTTACAACTTGTAGTAATATAATTTTATTCAAATTAATCCGAGCACATTCGCCATTTGTAAGGATCCTAGACATCTGTTCTTATATCGCACGGACAAAGTCCGCTTAAGAGAAGAGGTGCGAGCGTGTCAACTCTCCTTGGCGAAAGACAAGGTTACCCAGGGAGTAGCGTTCTATTTTTACTCTTCCCAAGGTTGTTCGTTGGCAGGATTGGGAATAAAGATTTCCGAGTTTCTACTGAATAATGCAGCAAAATTCTCTAAACCTCCAAGACTCAACGCCATGGGCAAGCAATTTAAACGCAAGGGTATAAGCCTACTATAGGCGGGTATCCAAGATATGCAGCCTTAATGAATGTTGTGCACATACATAAGATGGCTAAAGGTAGTGAAGAATGAATGAGAGATTACGCTTGGCTGAGCAAGCGTGGAGATCTAATCTTGATAGTCTCAAATAGTCAAACGTCCAGGGGGTTTTTGATGAAAGTTTCTATAACTCTCAAAAAAAATCTTTGATATTGATGGCGAAAAAAATTTTTGCGCCTATTCTGAAACGGCATGGTCAATCAATTAATCCAGTGCCTACTTTACGTCGGTTGGACTAACAGATGGGATTGCTTGGGGGAGCAGTGAACGATGAGGGACGAATCCTGCAGACGAACAATGCTGACGTGCAGGCGACAACCGTGAAATGAAAAGAATTTACGCAAATTGTATTTGATCAAGATCGGCTTGAAGTTGGTATCGGACAAGATCTATCAGTCAACCGCAGTCCGATGGCAACACCACGCTCGCATCTGCTGATTGGGAGTTTGGAGGAGGAGCAGGCGAGCGTTGAATGAACGGGGGCTCTCAACATTGCTGGGCGTCTCGATATGCCAGAGGTTATCTCGAAATTTGCCTCAAATCTTGCGTTTAGCAAGCCTTGACCAGCAAGGTCACGCTCTTGAGTTCGTGTGTCGTTGCTGTTTCTTTGTGTCACTGGGTTGACTGGCTTGCTTGCCCACGGGCATGCAGATTTTATCCCTAAGTTTGATGACCGTCTTTTGAAGTCCTCGCACGCACACGCACACGCACGCACACACACACACGCACACACGCACACACACGCACGCAAACGCATGATCAGACGCGTGGACGTACGCGCAAACACAAGCCCACGTAAACACACGCGCGCAGGCAATTTTGCAGACTAATTCCTTGAAATAAGGCTGGCAAAACGCAGAAATACAGGATTAGATGGAAATTACCTGCCTGACTAGACATGAACCCGGTCATGATCCGAAATACCGACCCAACCACTGCCCCACACAACCGCTTCCTTACCAAGCGCTTGTTTAACGTACTGCAGTCATCTGAGTTTTGTTATTAAAGCCAGTTAGACATACCCGTCGCGCTAATTCCTAATATGTTTAGAAATCAAATTTATGGCTCCTGCTCGTCCTCGAGACAGTCTGATTATTAGGACCGACCCCCTAAGCAGCCCCTGCCACTTGTGCGCTGGGTGAGTTGACACTTGCCAGGTACAGCTTGGCGAGAGTCTGATCTCCAGTGTGGTTAGAAATTTTAAATTACCGGTAGTTTTTTTCAAGACTCTAATAAGTAAGGTGGTATTTACCAAGTATTTTAACACTGAAGTTTGGTGCAACTTATAAAAGAAGGCATCGCGAGTTAGATACTTTGAAGCATCCGTGTTTATTTGTACGCGGCGAGGAAGGTATAACGCACTAAGTCGAATTTCCATGACTATAGGCGCGAGATTATCACGGCGGATTGACTGGATTGCAAAGCGACCCTGCAGTATGCCAAGAGTTCGGACTGTATGCTGATCTCTTGGCACTCATTATTGGACCGCTAATCTACAGCAAATCCCACATACTTATTGCAACCTGATCGGATTGACCGTGCGCAAGGCCGCTGAAAGCTTCCCTATTAGCAGACATGCTAGGTATCGATTTAATTTCGGTGCTAAACATCGCTTATATTAATCCAATCAAGGCAAAGAAGAAGTTAGCGGGCTGGCGACGTACTGAAATTGTTTGTCCGATAGCATGCTAAACGTACAATAACAATCCTCGATTGAAAAGAGCGGAGGGGCCACTGCACTTCGTTTGGGGTGAGAATGGATGAGGAAATAGCGAATAGTTGAACTTGGTCTGTTAAATTCTGCATCTTGCACCGTGGCTGCCGTAAAGCTATACTATATGCTTACTTAGTCTGAATTCTATATAATGTATCCTCAACCTGATTCCAAACTTTCACTGATGTCTTGAACGTCTGTATTTCTTCATCTACGTTTGTTTCTACATGTCGTGGGAGGATGGATACGCGCTGGCATAGTTTAACTCAAGTCAACAGTTCGACGTCCCTGTCCCCTCGCCCCCCCCCCCCTTAGTAGTAGCTAGCTATGCAACCATATTATGGTCCTGGGTGTTGATTTGTCGATGAAACATGACACCAGCTTATAAATTGTGCTCTAATACATTTGATACGTTATGTGATCTAATACATCACATGCATTGTTACAGACAGTCTTTATTTTGCTTCTAGTACGATGCTAGCTGCGTTTGGCCAGTACTCAACGTCGGGGTACATAAGCCACGAGCCGCAAGACATTAAACCACTTATGCAATGCCGTGTCACAGGCCATGGTAATGGAAATGGGTTCAGAATCCATCAGCACTCTTCTCCCATGTATCCCGTAGTAAATACGCAGCCGGATAGTCTTGTTTACGTCCTTCCATCCGATAGCAAAGACAACACAAGTTCTGACCAACTGCCCAAGTCAGCTGGTTCCCGCTGGCGTGAAGAAGAAACAATGGCTCTTGTGGAGGTTTGGAGGGATAAGATATGCCAGACACGGTGGTGGAAGCAAAACAAATGCGTGCGAGTTAATAAGGAGATGTGGGACGAAATTTCTGCAGTGCTTGTAGAGCGTGGAGTTTTCCGCACGGCGAGTCAGTGCCAAATTCGTATGAAGAATTTACTCCAGTACTTCCGTCAGATGGTCGATCACAGACGCTCTGAGAAGGCGCGTGAAGAGTTGCCCGATTACTTTGATATCGTCAACAGTATTATGAACGGCAAAGCAGACGGTGAATTCGGACACAAACCAATGCTATCAGATGACGATGATTCCGACGATGTTAAGAACTTAAGTGTAGATGGTGAGCAAGGAGCGATCGATATGAAGGAAAGTGGTGGATCGAGACGCGACAAAAGACTCGATAGCGACAAGCTAGAGGTAGGCAGCGCACACAGGGCATCCACAGGCTCGTTGCCGAATTGCAATGACAATAATAAAACTGCGAGTGCATCACCAAGGGCTCTGCTTGTGCCCGGTTCTCAAAACGGTGACGGTTCAACTGTGCTGCGCTCACAAAGCGCTAGTTTTCATTACATTTCCCCCTCTTATCAAAGCCGTGAGATGTCCAGCGCGACCCACGTTGATCAAGGGTACGAGAATGCCAGCATTGTTCAGAATTCCTTACCTGAAAGGTTATCTATTCCTCCTAGAACTTGCTTGTCCACGTTTCCACCTCCGTCTTTGATTGGCCACTATCAGGATGCATCAATGAGGTCCATGGGCCGATGCACTGTGGTTGGCTGCTGTGGGGGTGAACCACCAGCGAAAAGACCATGCTTTGACAACAATTGCGCGTTGAATCAGTTCAGTAGGAAGTCCAACGTTCCGATTGTATCTCAAGGGCCTTGCAAAGTAGCGATGGAGAACGACCCTACGCAAGAGCAAGAGTCCATGTCGAGCGCAATGCAGCGCTCCTCCCCAAGTTCTTTCAAGAGGGAAAATGATTTTCATCAGTACGGCTACAAGTCAAACTGCAACGCGTTTGCGCCGCCTCGAATGTCAACGCAAGTCCGCATTTCGGAAGATTGGATGCATTCTGTTAAGGAAATTCTCCTCGCTCAACAGAAGCAGATGGATTCGTTTCTGGAAATTGAACGCCACCGTTTGCGCGTGGAAGAGAGGAAGCTTAAAATGCAAGAAGACGCGGATTGCAGGAATGGGGCTTTCTTGATGGAAGCTGTGCGGATTCTTGCCGAGGCGTTTAGCAAAAATGATGGAAAGCAGCTTTAAATGAGCCCCGAGCCAGAGAAATGACCTGCAAATTTCAAGCAAGATAAGGATTCCTTGAAGAAAGGAAAGTCTTTCTAGATTTCAAACGCGATGCTAAGCGGATTTTCTCGCAGTCTCTACGGGCGTCGGACTTTAAAGAACATCTTTTATCGATATCAGCAAACTCTAAACATGCCTTTACAACGATGAAGCGCGCGTGCGTAATCTTGCAAATTGAAATCATCTGCTAGACTTGGGAAGAACTCGCGTATTTAAATATATCGTAATTGCATGTGCAAAGCATGTAAAAAAGGATCTTCTCGTTCCTTGAGATAAGCGAGTGCCCTCGATGAAAACACATGCCAAAGGCTCGTGCTTTTCGTTTGTGCTGCAGTTTGTTTTTTTCGTTTTTTTTTTCTCCTAGATGCTATATAAAAATGTGGAATTTAAGTTGAAACGTAGCTTATTGCAATATATACTGTGAAACGGAATTTTTTTCGAAGAAAGGTCGTTATAAATTGCGGCTTCGACTCGACAAAACGTTCGCGCCTGCGATCTACCCGCGATCTGCCCGCGATATGCCCGCGAGCGTATCAAACCATTTCCGAACAGTTGCAAGCTTACCACGAAAAGATTTAAAAGGCACACCGCAATACTTTGGCATTCATTGAAACCTTCAGGTAAAAAAAAGCACCGGCACTAACCAGTGTGACCACAGGGGCAAAACGTCGGATTGAACAACCAGAATCAAGTCCACATCGTCTCTTCGTAGCAACAACCAAGTAAGTGATGTTGGGAGAGAGTAATATCTGAATTGCTCATCCACTGTTGCAGACATAGACTTTCAGGCCGGAGATTGGCTGTCGTCCACAATGCCTCACTCTCAAAAGCCAACTGTAACTTAGCTGAGGGCATCGGATTTCACCCTCGACGCTGCATCAAGTGCTAATTGCACTTCCCTGTATCGGGTCGTTAGACTAAAGCCATGACTTCTTAAATAAAACCCTCACGCGAAGGAGCTCCCAATTTCGCGAAGTCCGCCTAATCAGCTCATCACATCAAATATTCGCAACTTAGACAACAAGTAAGAAGTATACGAAACGCTGGTTGTTTCAAGACAAACGTTGGCTCGTAATATAAACTATATAGCCAATATTTTATTTCATATTTAAAAATATATATATCATTGATGTTTTTGAAATAAGTGTTAGAGCGCGTTTTGCTGCTAAGATGGCAATTACCCGCACAAGATAAGGGAAGGAAAAACATGCTCAATGATGCTATAGATATGAAACACGTGCACCTCAACATAATACGATACTTCGTAGGAAATGTACACGGAAGGGTCCAAAAGCGAGTACGTAAGTTTTGTAAGTGACAAAACTTACGTACCCCAAGATCTCGTAAACCAACCGCAAAATTGGTCTTAACATTTTAACACTCACGTAGAAATAAGAGCGACGCTTCGAACAAAAATTTAGCCGTAACTTGAATACTTAACTATTTCCGGGTCCGCCAGGCGTGCACCTGATAAACCAACAAACGCCAGCTGAACCACGCCCACCCTGACAAAAGAACCGAACCCACACAAACCCACACACACACACACGCACACGCACGCACGCAACGTCCAACAAGACTAGTCAACTGAGAGCCAAACTGCTGCGCGCAAAACTACTCGGAAATTCAACGTGGACAAATCTGCAGCAACTAACTCAAATGCAGAATTTCCAAACTTAAAAAACTCGAGCAGAAACTCCTTAACGAAACACACGTTGAAAATCATGGAATAAATCCGAGATACATTGGTCTAACGGCATGCTTCTAAACGACGTTTACAAGACATAGTTACCAGAAGTAGACAACCACCACGAAAATGAGTAATAAGAAGTCATTACACATATAATGACCACATGGAAAGTATTTTCCGTTCTTTGGTTCTCAGTCGGGCCTAAGCGAAAATATAAAAGGCGTAATTTATGTTTGACTGATTGACTGACGGAGGTAACGATAGCAGACGAAGCAAAGAGACAGTGAGTATGGAAGGGTTAAGTTTCTTTTTCTTTTCTTTTCTTCTCCGCTGAAAATCTTTCGGAAAGGCACCCCGAAAAGCCTTATTTTAGTTCGTAGTTGTGAAGTTCAGAGTTCGGATGTTATTTGGACACTGGGTGGACTAACATGCTTACACTCATACTTCCTTCTCATTGTCGGAAAATCTGAAGTTCATCCACATAAAAAATTCTAAACTTGCAAGTACATGAATGCACTAATACAATAGCTTCACCGTATTCAAAGCAATCGTGGCATCAAATGAAATTAAAAAATACATGTCTTGGTTTCCCTCTGCTGAACTTTTTTAATGCGAAAAAGCCTCAGACATCGTTAGGTCCTTTCTTTCTTTCGCCGGCCTTCGCTTGACAAAGAATAATTTTAGAGTTGGAAATGTTTCATTTCGATTCCGCCGAAAAATCACAGTTAATGTTTAGAAACAAAGGAACCCTTAACAAGGTCCCCTGCACACAAACTACATGGGCACCATAAGCATGGGAATGCGAAAAAAAATCTGAAAAACCATTTGAAAGTATTTGATGTTCAAATTTTATTTATCGAAAGCAATAGACCATCAAAAGACAACACGCACAGCTAAATCACATCAAAGTAAGTGACAAGTTAGAAAATTATGACAACAAATTTGCTTGATTACACAAACCAAAACCTGCCTTGCAACTGGAAGCATCACAAGGTGCAGGAAAGTGCACATTTCGATAGGTAATACTGAAAAATAAAAGGAAAGCATCAGAAGTAACACTCGTAGCCTGTTTTCTAACTTAAATCATACCACAATGAGACGTAGCGTTTTGACCACCAAGCAACGAGGAACGTTCAAATCGGCACGATAAAGAACGGGACTTTTCGCCAGATCTCTGTTGGAGCTCGTCGATAAACAACAAGCCTCTGCCAGCAAGCTTTAAAGTCATGGTTTATATTCCTCGAAGCCAACAAAGGCCTACTATCGTACACGCCGGCCTCAACATTTCCATCGTTAAAAGCGCAGACCAACGCAGATGGAATTCGCGTAAAGTTGACTGAGCGAAATTCTATTCTCTCAGGGAAAAATCCATTCCGCAACTTTGTCTACGTTACATCTTACTTGATGATGATGATGATGATGATGATGATGATATATATATA
>QQSS02187643.1:0-27545 GCA_003687565.2 Craspedacusta sowerbii | reverse complement strand
TTAATGTCTCCGTGAAAAGGTTGACACACTAATCAAAACAAATGATCACGAAGAGAGATTCAGAAGTTAGATCGGTGTTAACTCGAATCAACTCAAATTCAATGCTGTTTACGGTGACGAAGACACGCGAACATTGTCAACAGTGTATCTTCCCATATTTCCTCCGCACATGATGCTCAGATAGTACTATCTTTCATAATCAACTGATCATATGTCCCTATACTTTGTCATCATTGCATCGTCAAAGGGGATTAAGAAAATGTCGATTAACACAGAAAACAAGGACTACGCGCAACAAAGAAATAGTCACGAAGGCCAGAAGTGGACGTCCGTTGTTGAACAACTACAGTACGCCGAGGATCAGCGGTATAACGTACAAAGCTACGTCCTATGGTCAGTACATCCACAATCAGCGCTCGATGCACAACAGGACGAACAGCGACAATTACTAATAACTGCTCCGCTGAAAAGACAGGGGGACAAAAGCGCGGATCCATTTCTCGTCATTAAAGAATGTCCATATCATAATTTTTGCCGCACATGATGCTCAGATAGTACTATCTTTCATAATCAAGTGATCATATGTCCCTATACTTTGTCATCACTGCATCGATACGCAAAGCAAAACCTAAATCCAAAGCCAAGATGTGACAGCTGTCCGCGCTCAATACAGCTAAGCACGCCATGCACTTAGAGGCTGGAGTCTGTCCCCCAAATAGCTAAAGATCTGGATCAAACTGCATCACGAAATGCAGTCGAGGAAGAATCCCGAAGATAGAACGCAAGGACCAATAACAAACAAAAACAAAGAACGAAACGCGTTTACATCAACAAAGATCTAGTGCGCGATGTAGTGTAAGCTTATTATAAAATTACAATATGTACAAATCCACCAAATGTCTCATCGCAACAACAAACTGTGCCTTGATACGCGTTGGCATGCGTATTTATTAATCAGAAAGACTGACAAGCGCTTTTGCAAAGTACAGATAAAACTTTCAGTTCAAGCAAGGGTGTACCCTTTACTGAAACACGCGGGCCATCGCGGGAAAGTTACAACGGGCATACCGAAGCGAAGGAGAATGTCAACAGTAGAACACCGTGATGCGGATTCGACGTGCCTTATCTGACGTAAGGGTGGAAGCCACGAGCACCCGTTGATCGCGCCAGATCCGACTGGCTGGCGTATATGACCCCAGTGTCAGCCGCCAGCTGCGCTTGCGTAAGGACATCTGAGCCGGCCAGCTGAGCCATGGATACCGGAAGGGCACCTTGCAAGCTAGCTATGGCGGCGCGCTGAGCACCGAAAGCAGAGTTCTCCTGACTGTATTGTCCGAATGCTAGAAGCGAAAATGGTTAATATGGAATACGCACGATAAAGAACGCTCCTTTTGTTCTAACAGCAAAAAACAAAGCCTATGACGTCTATAAAATACGTTTGTTCATAATCTCGTGAACATATATTCTATTCTTATAATTCGTGAACACGGCATCGTCCTATGATAAAATAGCAAAGAAAAGAAAATTCTAATCGTCAGATACTCACCAACGTGACCGTACGCTGCATGCAACGCCGCAGTCGGATCAGCGGCGCCCACTCTTTGCAAAGCTGCTGCGCTAGCCAGTCCAGGCGCTCCCGAGACCGTCGTACCAGCAGCCAATCCAAGCGCAGAGAGTTGGCTGAATTGACCAGCCGCGGCTGCAAACAAACCATGACCATAGCAAATGTATGCATAACGAAATCGGGCTTTAAGGTTTGCATATATTAAGTGTACCGTACCCATAAAAGTACACCACGGATTAACCACTGTGAAGACATGCACCACGCAACTCACCCAAACCTGCAGCTCCAGGGACGGCGCCTGTAGTCCCTGCAACAGCCCCAGGAACTGCCGCCTGGTAAATGACACCGGTAGTAGGATCGTAGGAATAACCAGCGGGGATAACAGCTTAAACACAACAGAACATTGAAAAAGCGCAAGCAGAGGAAGCACCTGAATTCCGAAGCTCAATTCCGATTGAGAAGACGTTAACAAATGAGTAAATGAAACGGTTCTCGATCACACAACAAGCATTTTCCATAAAACCTCGCATAAATCACATGTAAAGCGAATTCGCTCCAGAAGGTAAGCAAAAAGCAAGCACACAACTTACTGTATCCTGCCGTAGCCCCTAAGCCTGTGGTTAAGGTTGCAGTAGGCAATTGATATTGTATTTGAGGTTGTGCAGCATAACCGATAGTCGGTATAGCACTCGGAACAGTAGATATAGGCCTAGGCCTATAGCTGCCATGTTCTGCAGAAACGAAGGGATGCCATCCTAGTTTAATCGAGCTCGCAATCATTACATGCACAGGTTTTCAACAACAACTACAACAACAAAAACATCTGAAACGATCAACTAAACTTGGACAGCGAGAGTTATGAAATTAGGGAGAAGAAACATGTAATTGATATCACATATCCAACCTTACCTCGCTTATTTCTAAGGTATGCTTCCTGTTCATCACAGCCTTTAACTTCCACCTAAACATGAATTTATTCAAAACAATCAGGTTTGTGCCTTGCCGAGCCATACCCTGCTTGCACTTCCGTTTCAGATTTACTACCCCCTTACATAAGCCCAACAATGACTGTGGATCATCAACAACTTGTAGCTCGCGAGTTAAACCAATTTCGCTTTGGCACACAATTCGAAAACCAAAACTTATATGCAAGCGAGTTTCAAGTAAATCTAAAGGAGCCTTTTATACATAACAATAGTTTCATACGAACTGAACTGCGGATAAAATGTCTTCTTTGACACACGATATGCATGCACCGGAACATATCTACAGATATTAGATGCTGAGTGATTAACACTGAGAAACTGAAACAGCAAATATATCTTTTAAATTGCCTAAAACAAGGTCATCTAAAAGCATAAGCAACACATTTAACTTTTACGGTGAAACGCCTTTCTAAATTTACATAACAGAAAATGTTGCTTTAAAAAAACATTGAAATAAATAAAATGCCTTCGAACAAAGCGCTATCTTGGAAAAAAAAGATATCTGATGAGCGAAACTTTACGTGGCAACAAATAATTGACCCACGGACCATCCAATAAAACATTTCAATACCAGCTGGTTATTTCTAACAAAAATAGATTCCAATATACTCGCATACTTTAACGGTGCCGCGAAAATTGTTCCTCATACTAGAGCCGGCTACGCAATCCCATTTAAGGACAAGTTAAGCATTCGTAGAAAAATATCTATACATCTTGATTATAATCCTTGCATCAAATCACAAGCAAGAGCGATGACATACACCGACAAAAAATAAAATCTTCAAGCCACACCGTTTTCCCATTGATCTGGTGGTAACGGTCCTTCGTGATGGCTGCAACAACTTCTGTGCTTTCAAAGCCAACAAATGCAAAACCTACCATAAATAATCATATCACTGCGAATACAGTGTCATATGACCTGAAAGAAATTTACAATTTCGGCGAGGGGGTCACCCTGTGACAAAATATAAAAGATATTTCTTAGAAGGTGCCTCAACATATCAAGTCCCAATCGTTCACTTATTCTACTAAAAATTACAACAAATATACAATTAAATCCTAAAAACAACCATTTTACAACCAAAATGTTCCTAGTACCAAACTGATTCCTGCAAAGAAGACCATGGCAAATTCATATCCAATGAAAGAACAGCCTCTTCCAAACAAAATGTCCCATCTACCAATACGCTATGCATCTATGGATCCAATCTATATACTGTCATCACCAACACATACTCTAAGCATGCGAAGGCCGTCTTACCTCTTGGAGCTCGATATACATTATGAAGGGGCATGTCCACTGCAATCACCTAAAATACACACAAGACTTAATAAACTCTGGACCACAACAGTGTCTTACCTCTGGGGTTTTTTGTTAACTGATCTCTCGGCATATTCACGCCGACAATCTAAAGCAAAAGACAGTCAGGGCATTCTCAGCTGAAAGACATACCGCTGCCCAGACTACCTTTTCTGAAAAGCCCTCGACTACATCTGCACATCAAAATTCAGAAAAGCGACAACAGCAGTGAGGTGGTATAAGATCAGGTGGAATTACACTCAGTGCAATTAAGACCAGAACGTCTGATATACTCATTTTGAAAATGCAAAACTTTGACAGCTTCCGTGCCCTGACTTGGAAAGATAAGCCGCAAGCCAGGGCACACAGCAAATATTTACAGATAGATTTTTTTTCACAGCGTGAGAAGTAACGGCCTGGATACTAAGGGCTAATTGCTTTTAAATATTTACTCCCAGAATAGACAACACAAAAAGGCATGTTTTCGCTAATTCTCAGATATTTGAAAAGAAAAACTATAATGTTCTAGGCTGTGGTGACAACCTGTTTGCAGAGCAGACTGCCAAATATTCACACTAGCCCAACATTTTTTTTTAGCCAATCTTGACACTTCTTGCCAAATACACAACGAGAAGTAACGCCATGGCTACAAACTAATCGCATAAGTATTTAAACACATTGGACATGACATTTGATTTTCTTACATATATGTATTACATATACAGAGAATATTGAATTTCTTCGTACCGAGACTGTTGAGCCAAGCAAGACACAGTGACGCAGCATTTATTGACTGCTTAGTAATCCTTTCTAGATCCTTTAACACATCTGGCTACAAACTAATTTTCAGATAATTTTAGCATCAGAAACTCCCGTCATAGCTTAGAGTGACAAGTCGCCTGTCATTTCTTCTGAAGTTTTCCCACTTGTCAATAAGGATAACAGGAGAAGTAACATCCTGGCTGTAAACGAATTGTAAACTTTTAAATACACTGGAAAGACTAATTCTTTTCTGATAGCTTTGCCATCCCCAGGATAGACAACCGGTGAAGACACACCCTGGCTAATTTTTCTATGTAATTTAACATAACAAAAAAGCAGACTGTTCTAGGCTGCGGTGACAACCTGCTTGCAGAGCAGACTGCCAAATATTTACACTAGCCCAGCGTGTTTTTTTTAGCCAATCTTGACACTTTTCGCCAAATACAGGACGAGAAGTAACGCCATGGCTACAAACTAATCGCATTAGCATATCAATAGATTGGACATTATACTTGATTTTCTTACACATGTATTACATATACAGAGAATATATTGAATTTCTTTGTACCGAGGCTGTGGAGCTAAGCTAGACACAGTGAAGCATACAGGAGAAGCAACATCCTGGTTGTAAATCAATTGAAAATTTTTTAAATGCAAAAAAAGAATAATTCTTTTCTGATCGCTTTGCCATCCCCAGGACAGACAACAAACCTTGGCTAACGTTTCGATATAATTGAGTATAAGAAAAAACTATACTGTTCTAGGCTGCGGTGACAACCTGCTTGCTGAGCAGACTGCCAAATATTCACTGGCCCAGCGTTTTTTTAGCCAATCTTGACACTTTTCGCCAAACACAGGACGAGAAGTAACGCCATGGCTACAAACTAATCGCATTAGCATATCAATAGATTGGACATTATATTTGGTTCTGTCAAATGTAACATGCATTACAAATACAGACACTATGTTGGATTCCCTTGTGCCCGCCGCTATCGAGCCAAGCAAGACACAGCTAAGCAGCATTTCTTGACTGCTTGCGGATCTTTACTGGAAGCTTTAACACATCTGGCTACAAATTAATAACATAAACCTTCAAATATACTGAAAAGCCTCATTTGCCTAGTAGATCACAGTTGGCACACAAAAGCAGATTACAAAGCATTTTTCAGCTGCTCTGTATTCTTTTCTTAAGAATTCGATGAACCTTGGAAATGGCAACAGAGGTACGAACACCCTGGCTACAAACTATTATCAAATTATTTGAGTATTCGAAAACACTCTTGTATTAGGCCGGTTGTGACAAGCTGCATGCACAGCAGAGTGCGGATTATTTACAGGCAGCCCAGTATTATTTTCTGCCAGGTATGACACTTCTCATTTACGACATGAGAAGTAACACCCTGGCTACAAACTAATCCTGATAGAACTCAAATAAAAAGGAATAGCTCACTTGTCTCTTAGGCTGCTGTAGGCACAGCAAAACAGACTGCCAAATATGTACAGGCAGTCTGTTCTGTTTTCTGCCATATACGAAACTTCTTACTGAAGACAACAGGAGGAAAAAACGCCCTGGTTAAAAAGTTATAGCTTAAGCACTTGAACAATTTTAATTTCCATAGTTGATTTTCAACTATTTGAACACAAGAAAAACTATAATATTGTAGGCTGTGGTGACAAGCAGCTATGACAGCAGACAGCCAAATATTTACAGATAGCACAGTATTTTTTTCAGTCAATCTTGACGCCTCTCACCAAATGCAGAACGAGCAGTAACGCCGTGGCTACTAATTGCATAATCATTTAAACACACCAAAACACCTTACATGCCTCCTGGACCGCACTTGGCACAGGAAAGCAAATTGCAAGCATTTTTAGGCTGCTTCTTATCCTTTCCTTAAGAATTTGATGAACCTTGGAATGGCAAGAGGCACCCTACAGGCAAACTTTTTTCAAATTATTTGAAAATTCGAAAATTTTCTTGTGGCTGTGGTAAGACGGCAAGCACAGATGTCTGAAAATAAATAAAACTATAACTTGAAAACATGAACGGTACGAATTGCACACTTAAGCATCCACGTAAACATCTGGAGTGCCACTCCCAGATGATGAATCCAAGCCGCAGGCTGTAGGGAACATTTTACAAAAGCCATTCAGAAAGATTAACATATCCATTGAAACTAATGGAAACTTTATCCAAGAATCTCATCACATATTAGCAAGTATGAAGAAGATATGTAAAGGTAAGCAAAAAAAAAAAAAAAAAACATGCTTCTTACCTTCCCAAATTCGGAAAAGTACCTCTCCACATCTGTCTCGGTGGTGCCAGGTGCAATCCCACCAACAAATATTTTCAGCTCTGGAGTGATCTTCATTGGTCCCTTAAACTGTAAAACAAATAGAAAACTGCTGCATTAATAAAACAAAATATTAAGATAAAGTAAGTGTAAACAACAAAATTTCTTTTCGTCGCTAGTAGCTTGGATTAGTAGCTATCAAAATTCCTTTATCAGGTATTGTTACTGTTATTATTACTGTTACCTGTTCATCTTCAGGTCTCTAATGCGAGGAAGCATCAAGCTTATTCGAAAATAGATTCTGATGATACCTGAATGGACGCGGAGGTTGGCTCGGATGCAGTTATAACAGTGGTAGTAACCTGTTTGGCTCTCTCTGCATCGTACTAAAAATAACCCACCATCAAGCCCACCATCAAGAAAAAACTTATCTCATCACACCTCCTAATATCGCACATGCAACGCATTGCAAAGAAATAACGATAATTTAGTAAATAAAACAACAACACAACTAAATATGTATCCAGTACACTCCCAAGACATGGACTTACCAACTCTTTGAGGTGTGCCTGCTGATTAGGACCTTGAGGGACTGCTCGTTTCGGGTCAATCTGGACAGAGAGGGGAGGGGAAAATAAAGAAGAGATATACTTGGTCCCATGTTCTCACCTCAGCTTTCGGGAAGTATTTTCGAACTTGCAGCTAGAGAGGGGGACAAAAAACATGGTGACGATTTTTGAAATAGTATATCGCCTCAAAATTACAAAAAGCAACAATAAAAAGTCACTTAGTTAGACAAAGGAACTAAGAATGTGATTGCAAAGCCAATTTATTGCTAATTTATTGCTTACCATTCTCCCATCCATCTGATGTCCTCCAACCTTGTTTATGACAGCATCAACTGAATCTAACGACTTGAATGTAACAAAACCAAATCCTCTAAATGTGATGATATCAAAAAGTTCAAATTTTCTATTACCAACCAACCAGTCAACAATAAGAAGGCTTATGCATAAAAATTTACATAATTTAAGTGTAATCACATAATAAATTACAGAATCAAGGCAGTGTTAAAAAGGGTTTTCAAAATTAGTAAATACTCAAAAATGCATCTTATGTACCTGGGCCGGCCTGTAGCCTTATCAACCATGATCACACTATCAACAATTTCTCCAAACTGGCCAAAGTAATTCCGAAGCTGAGCTGAATACAAAATAGTAAAATGTCACTACAAAAAAAACATTCCACAATAGGTCTTAACAAACACAGAAAACTAAAATTTGACCCAATATTTGACAGGGACTATTTTTAAGACATTGATGTGTATGTGTGCATGTGTGTTTGTGCGTATCACCATAACTGTGAAGGTGTCTGCCGCATTGCATTATTCTGCAAAGAATTTAGGGCTAGGATTGGAGTAAGACTCGGGCCTTAGAGCACACACACTCACTAATGAGTGATTTGATCGACACAAATTTAACTTTATTCCAACACCTAAATCAAGCTGACCAAATTCTTACCATCTGTAGTATCATAAGGAAGCCCTCCAATAAACAGTTTACTAAACAAAAGCACAAGAACAACCCTTAACCAACTACAGGATATATGCTAGTCAAGTGGCTATTGCTATGAATTGGAAAATGTGTCGGTAACCTGGTGCAAGCATTCGCCCCAACCTGTGGTTGCAAGCCTATAAAACACTTTTCTAGTACACTTTGGTAATAATTGTGTTCTTTTTTTTACTTTTTCAAGTAAACTGTCCTGTTATCTTCCACTCTGGCAAGCACTGTTCTTAGATGACATTTATTGAACAGTTGGTGTGTTGAGGCCTTAATCATATAAACGTTTCAATCTGCATTTGGTTATTTTGTATTTGAAAACGAGAGGAAAGACGCATACCGAAAGAGCACAACAACTTCCTTTCAGCTCCCTTAAGAAATTATTGCGGTTGCAATTTCGTGGCCAATTCAAAAAGTATTGCTTTCAGCTTTTCTAATACTTAATGGAAAAAGGCATGGCAGGGCTGAAAAAAAGAGCATTTGATATATTTTAGTAATCCGAAAGCAGTAGACTAAAAACGTGTCATACCATTTGTCTTCGCCTGGAAATCGTTCTCGTTTCGGTCGCGGCGCGAACGCTTGAAACTGAGGTGCCAGTTGGGGTGCCGGCTGATAAATTATTCCAGGCTGGAGCCCAGCCATACCTGGTATAACAGTTGGAGCGGCTGCAATTTGGATAGGAGTCGCCATAAGTATATGAGCCAGGCTATTTTGCAAGAAGGAAGGGATTCAACAAATTTCTTTACAACGTGGCATGCCCACTTCGCAACCACGTTCGACGTGAAAAGAAATACGAAGCGCACTGCATTGTGGGTATCGTCGAGCAGACTCTTTATAGCAGGGGGCAAACGTCTGCTCAATGCGACAAATCAGCAGAGTTTTCTCGAAATTTACGTCTTAAAATCAGCATTTTAATTCGCAGAGACATAAAAAACACTTATTGGAATAAATGCAACGATAAAATACTTTGAAGTCCAAACTTAGTTTGTGTAGTCTTAGTCTTAGGACATCTTCAAAGATTTGCAGTTCCCAAACCCTGGCAGCTATCTGTAGCCCTCCGAAATGTTGGCCATCATACTGAATCGTATTGATCAGGCTTGACGTTGGAAAGGGACCGTGGAACGATTTGTTTTGGATCCTAGTATGATGGCCAGTTTCAAGCAATACTGTCTGGCAGAATACTTTGGAGGCAGTTCTGTATTACGAAGACGGAGGCCCAGTCTGGCAAAAAGGGAGCAGCAAGTAATGGAGTAATAATGAAATACCCTGACGCCGAATTCGCTAATATGATTCAAGGATACCCAATTTACATAGGGCCTAGTGGTAGCTACGGACCCTTCTCTCAAATCACGGATGACGCTGGGTAAGCGATTCGTCTTTCATATGCTAATAAAAGGGGGCAGTGCCTCGTTCGACGTTTATGCCAGCGGGGTCCAGTGTAGTTTCTTCGTTACTTTGGCTTATGTTGCAACGAATGTGCTTATGAATTTGCCATGCTGGTCTTGCCAATAAACATTCTGCAAAGTTATGTCATGCATAGTGGTATTCAAGTGCTGGTATCAGAATGAGGGTTCGGTTTGTGTCTTGAGGCATGGGTGTGTTTGATTTATGTTATTTTATATAGATTAAGAGCTGTATCAGCTGAGCTAGATTAATAGCCCTGATTTGATTTTTTTTTTAATTTGCTCTGCTTTGTCCTAGCAAAATATTTGTTGGAGGAATCCCTGCAGATGCAACTAAAGGTGTGCATATTTCCATGTATGATGTATGGCTCCTTGGGCATATTTCTTTTTGCTTCCCCCTTGCAGTACTATGCTTTTAACCAGTATATCTTCCTTTGAACAATGCAGCTTTCTAAACTACCTGATTGTTTTGTGCATCATGGTCTTGCAATGCTTCTGATTTCTGATTTAATCTGTTGCTTAGTTCCTCACATGTTTTCTTATCTCCAAGTCTGATAATTCTAAACGATATAAATAGATCAAAATTTTAAGCAAGTTTCAAAAACACAGCTTGTTTTGATTTTGAGGACATGTTTAGGCAATCAATTTTCATCTTTTCACTTGAACAATTGTGGAATAGAATATGTATACGAATGAGGTGTCTGCGCACCAAACATTGTCAGTGTAAAATTAAAATAGTTAGCACTGCATGTTTTGATGTGAGGTAAAAATTACAAGTGATTGCTGAAGCATGTGAAGTCGCCAAACGTTTTTTCGATCTGATCCTCATTTTATTCATCCTAGCCTTCGAAGGAGATTGAATATCATCTGCTTTCTTAGCCCAGCAGTTGCGGGGCCTAATAGCCAATTGCATGGTTGTGTACCCATTGTTGGCAATGCTTAAGTTTGATTTGCCTTGTGAACTTTCAGTTCTGTGTATAAACTCAATATATATCAACTTACATGTTCCATATACTTATAAACTTATGTACCCTTTTTGTGCATGGGTATGGCTTATACTCATATTAACTTTATGTTCTCTGCTATCAGTCATGCATAAAATGCGTTTTTGTTTTGGCTGTTGTAGCCTCACTGGCTGAGTATTTCTCCCAATATGGTGAAGTATCTGATTGCATTTTAATGGTAGACAATGTAACTCAAAGATCGAGGTAAGCTGAGCTGTAGATGTTGAAATCCTTCTAGTCTTGTTTTGTATGAGCTGCAGATTCCAGATGGTTTCTTTGCTTGCTATAGTCTTATGCAAATGGGGCTTTGCGGTTCCAACTAACTTGGTTGATTTAAAGATTTTGTTCATCTAGTTTGACAACTCTTTTTGTTCAATTGTTAATATTTTATATTTCTTTTTTTTTATATAGAGGATTTGCCTTCGTTACATTTGTTGATCCACAAGTTGTTGCTGTTGTTTTGAATGTTCCAAAGCATGTCATAAATGGGAAAGTGGTAGGTCATTGGATGTTTTTATTTGGGCTTTAGTTAGTGAAGTGTTTTGATAGTTTGGAACTAACTTGCATTACAAATCGTTTTACCTGTTAAAAGCTGGTATCCTATTTGTTGATGGTCTGTGTTCAAACTGAGATGATTGTGTGATATTTGTTTAATGTATTCTTTTATCACTTGCAGGTAGATTGATGTGTTTTTGTTTTGCAATGTTTCTTTAGGTTGACTGCAAGAAAGCTGTTCCAAAAGGCCCTAACCAAACTGCAATTCTGAGGCAGATGGTTGGTAGTTTGTCATCTTGGGCATTATGTAGCAGGGTTTTAATTGTGTGTGTGTGTGTGTGTGTGTGTGTGTGTGTGTGTGTGTTTGTGTCTGTGTGTGTGTATGTGTGTGTGTCTGTGTGTGAAGAAATTTCTTACTGCCTATAGGACCCGTTGGCAAATGTCCTGACATATGGGTCTTCTCGTGGTCTCATTTTTACTGACCTAATAATAATGTTAGCTAAGAAAAGATGCTACCTTGTTTATAACTTGTGCTCAGCAAGTTTTACCAATTTTAGAGACTACCCTTATTCTCACTTACTATTTCTGTTTGTTTAAAGGGTGTTACATCAAACAGAGCAGACAGAAATCCTGAATGCAAAATCTTTGTCGGGGGTGTTGCACAGGGAACCACAGAGTCTGATATTTCAAGCTACTTTTTGCGCTTTGGAAAGGTGTGAATTTACTACATTAGTGTCATTCTTCCATTTCAGTTGTAACTGCTTTGATTGTGGTTGCTGGCTTTCTATGTTCTGTTTGTGTCTTTGGGCATATTATTCCTTCAACTCATCTATCCTGTTTATTGTCCTGTCTAAATGACCATTCTATGCTTTTTGAAGGTCTTGGAAGTGAAGATACCTAAAGATCAAGAAACTCAGCGTGGTCGGGGTAAGTGCACAGGATTTTCCATTGCTTAAAAATACATTTAATTGGCAAATGGTCCAGAAGTCTGGCATATTGAGTTTCATTGAATTCTTACTTGGGCGCAGATGTAGTCTTCTCGTAACTTATCTCATCAGCCAGGCGTATGAAGTGCATGTTTTGGTGACGCCTTAAATAAGCAAGGATAATATGCTATAAAATGGGATTTACGCTAGTTTTATTTTTCTTCATTTAGGTTTTGCATTTGTGCTTTTCGAAAGCCCTGACTGTGTGCAGTTGGCCACAAAAGATCAGTACCATAGAGTTAACGGGAAAATGGTAGGCAGTTAGAAACTTCTAGCTTCACATATGAAAAGTTTTGACACCATAGTAAGCGTGTCGGGCATCCACTTTTGCAATAAAATCTAGCCTATTGATTTGCAGTTACGTATGCATTTCATGTCCATCTTGACCATTTGTTATTAATTAGGCAATAGTTTCACCAAACTTGGTCGTAAAACGTAATCTCTGAACATTTTTTAACAGAAAAGAAAGCTAAAATTTGTGATCTGTTTCATCCCAATTTTTTGTGGCTGTTGTCAAGAGACAGCAGACTCATATTGCACCAAGTAATCTTGAGATACAGTTAACTTAAAAGTTAACTTTATAGTCATGAGCCTATTTGAATATGCTTTTAATTTTTCTTCCCACATGGAATTTGTGTTTGGTGCAGACTGCATTACTGGTTTTAAATTTTCCGTGACTTGGTTGTATGTTAGCATAGTGGAATCTTTTTATTCTGGATGTACTAAAAGCTGTTTTTAAAAGTTACTAAAGCGAAAGTTACTAAAAGTAAAAGTTACTAAAAGTAAAAGTTACTAAAACTAAAAGTTACTAAGCTGTTGCTAAAAGTTGATTTTAGGGCTCCAAGCCCATAAACTGTTTCCTCTCCTTACTTCGTGGCATATCTCTGGGTTTACTTAGATTCTAAGTAAGTAAAGCCTTTGAAAGGAGTCTTCTGACTATGCTGGTGTTTGAGAGAAGTAACTGTGTAAAACGTTACACACCCCAATGATCAAGGTCAGGACTATGAATGACAGCCTAACTTGCTGGCGATAAAAGAAGCTAGTGTTTTTGCCTATTTTAATCACAAGTATTGAGCTTTTGACTTTTAATTCATGATGTTGAATATTAATTAATTGATTCGGAACTCTGAAATCTTTTGCTGCATATTTTGTCAAATTAAAAAATCCTTTGTGTCATGTTGCCTGTGTGATTTGGTAATGATTGCCAATGTAGTTGCGGTTATATGTCCTATTTCCTTCAGGTCGAAGTGAAAGGTGTCAACCCACAACAAGCTAAACCCTATCAGTATGACAGAAACGGTGAGCGAGGTGGGTTTTTATTTATTATTTTCATTTTTTTTTTTGTTACCTTGCTAGCATTTAGTTTAGCCTGCTTTTGAAAAAGGCTTTAATCATTTATTTATTTTTTATTGGCTGAGCTGTGAAATTGTGTAAATGATGTACTTAGCTATTGCTTCTCGCTGCTTTTCACCGTGTCAAGAATTATTAGTAGGGCATTCAATGTAGGATGTTTTTTGTTTATTGTAGTCGTTGAGCTATGGTTTGTTAACTGCGGGAATCGTATATGCTTGTATAGGAGGCCTTTAAGCAGCAATAACATGCTCTTGATTTCTCTTCTAATTCAGACTCAGTTTCTCCGTACGGAAACCCCGGGCCACGGCCCTACAGCCCACTTAACGTGTATGCAACGCCAGGCCTTTACACTGCAATGCCAAGCAGTCCGTATTACAGTAAGTGTTCTTCAGTTCAAACTGAATTTTTGAATGAAGCTTCTAATGTTGTGAATTGGTGGGACAAAGATGTGAATTCGCGGGACTATTTCCTTGTTGGCCTCTGCCGGTTTGCTTATTTTGGCAGTCGGTTATTATTTAGCCTGATCGGTTGAGAAGGTTGCCGTATGTGGTGTCATGTTCACTTGTAGGTGCTGACTATCTGGCAAACTACACCAGGCAGCTGAGTCTGGGTTCACCTGGCTTGTATGACCAATCACCTAGCAGCAGCACGGGATCAGTGGGTAAGAGTCGCGTGATTCGCAAGCCTTGTTTCTAGTTGATTGAATTGTGTCAGCGGTAATTGTGAGGAAATTACTTGTATTGCAACGTGCTTTCATGTCTCACACTTTGAAACCAAGTAATCATGTTTCCACTTTGGTTGTTTCATTATTGCTAATCCTGTTTCGGGTAACCTGTAATTTTCAGCGAATTCCGCTTCAGCCTCATCCACTGGATTTGGAGGTATACCTATGCAGAGGTTAACATCTATGGAAAGTCAGTCAGGATTAGAGTATCCCAATTTTTTGGCTCAGTATTACGGTAGGTTTGTTATGTTCTTCATACGTAAATTTTTTTTGGTCTGCGCAAAGTGCTAGTCATGCATGTTCCCTATGCATCACACGATCACGCCCTTGAGGTAAAAATTAGGCTTCATTGGCAGTAGCTCAAAATTGGTTACCGAGCGTTCCTGTTTTCATGGAGGGTTAAGTTCATAATCCTGCGTAGGCTCTGTGTTTAGCAGTTGTGAACGGAATTCAAATTGAATATATAATAATGAAATATATTTATGGGCCAACGTCAGATGGCAATCACAAGTTTATTGGTGTTCATCTCCTTAAAGGTGGTTTCGTGACGGCCCTGTGAAATGCATTGTTTTTCTTTAGACGTGGGCCACCGCCAATCATTTGTGCACCGGATGAGAAGTATGTCGCATCTTGCGTGCACTTAGGCACCTAATTTTCACCTCATTAATGCGTACGACTCCCCGTAACGGGGCGTTCACATCGATCATTTACATCTACCATACTTATCGTTCCGAAATAGTCTTTATGGTTTTGAATCTCAGCGAAAAGGCTTTCTATTTTGTGTTGCTTTCTATTTTCTCGTTATTAGCGTAAAAGAATTCACATCTTAGGTATAGGTTAGCACTACCTTGTAATCAGCTTGACAGAACTTCATCTTGGTGTATCGTATGATCAACAGTGTATTTTGCAAACTAATTCGCATGGTATAGACAAAGCCAAATTTGTAATAAAACTAAGTTTTTGGCGAGTTATGGCAGGCTTGGCTCGTCCGCATTTTATCGGGAGATTAAGGTAAGCGAGCATGCGATTTTGAGTTTATTGTAAACTGTTTACAGGAATAAGTCCTGCTGATGCCGTATACCCGGTAGCTCGACCCGCATACAGCATGTCACCAGCCGATTTGTCTGGCACGTACACACCTCCGGGAGCTGCATCTGTAGCGGCAGCTAGCTACTCAGCCGATGCCTCTACTGCTGCCTTGTATGGTACGCCTTCTCCTACTGCGTATGCCGCCGTTCCTAATCCTTCTAGTGCGTCAGCAGCACAGTACCCGTCGGCAGCTGGGGTACCTGCATCCTCGGTTGCTTCTGCTTATGGCAGATGAATCTAAGCGGGAGGGTGCTGGCTTGTGAGTGGCGTGAAAGTTTTCTGTAGCCTGATTGCTTTTTGTTTTTAGAAATTTCAGTTTTAGAATCTATTCTTTTCTAGAAGATATTTTCCTGCCAGCTTCGAATATAGGTATATTTTTCGTTTGAACGAGACAGATATTCCCAGGCAGGATGTGTCATTCCAGTGGATTAAGTTTTTATCGGGTAGCGCGCTTGTTTGTTGTGAAGCCTCCGTGGAAGCCGAGAGCGTTGTTAACGCGTAACGCACGGGAGATGTTATTCTATGTCTGGACTCAGGAGAGAGAATGTGCTCAGGATACTACACGACTCGCCGATGAAGTCCGGTGATAATTATGAGTTCGAGCGTATTAAATGGCAGTTTCAAGGTTTTCTTTGTTAACAATTTCTAACTTATTTTGACTTTCTCATAGTTTTGGCTTGGGCCCCGAACTGCGGTTTTAAATGAGCTATGTGGATTGCAGGATCCTTAGCGTCTGTTGGTAGTGTAGCTGTGTCGCTGAACGGATTGTTGTTAACGAATTTTATTCAAGTTAAAGAAGAATATCGCAACGGAAAATATGCTTAAACTTACTCCATCGTTGTCATATATGTTCTGATGAAAAGAAATATTATAGTTTTATAATATGTAAAATTGTCTGCCCTAACGAGAAACGCGTACAAATGATCTGCCTTAAATCACACCGTCCTGTTAAAGCAGAAACGTTTCTGCCTGTTCCACTCTTGTACATCTCTTGTCTCGCTGTGCCTCCTGTGTTTTTGCCTTCTAGCTTGTTTTTGTTTGCGCTCGGACATGTGTGTTTGAGATTGATTCAACATCTCTGCTGTTTAAGCGCATAACGGAAGAATATAGTGGTTTAATGTGAGTTGGTATTTTTAAGTCTTTTTATGATTAAGTAGTAAGCTGCCTTGACCAGGTCACAGTTCAAAATGGCCTGTGTTCGCGTTTCATTTGTCAGTGGAAGCCCCGGGCAATGATGCACGAGAATTTTGGGAAATGTTTTCTTCGCCGGTCAGCGAGAGTCTTCGCAGCTGTGCCATTTAGTTGCTTGGCCTGGTCAAGGTTTATTTATTTCATATAGTTTTTGTAGTCTTTGATGTTTGAACTGTTAATCATGAATCTGGCATATTTATACTGTTGTTCTGGCTACGCGACAGTGCTCTCGTAATATGTCTGCCTCTCTGCGTCTTTCGCCAGTCTTGTTCTCTGTCTCTCTTTTGTGGGTATTGAATGAGATGCGTTTGTCCAGATATCTCTTCCTTTCTGGTATTGTTATTCATTCCCTTGCATTTTGATTCCGTCCCACGTGGCAGCATTGTTTGTATTCAGGTTTGTCTTGGCCGTTGGTATAGAACCTTACCGTTGTTAGTCGTTTATTGTTAGCATGGTCACGTGGAGGTCCGTGTGTGAATGCATGAACGCCTCCGTTAGTCTGGCCGCACGTGCTTACTTAAAGTTGGGATCGTCAGGTGTGTGTATTTTATTTTCACGTTTTTTTTCTTAATGATTTTGAGCGTTTGCTCGCGAGCCCCTTCGACGTGTAGATGCGTGGCGCGTGCATGATACGTTTGTTATGGTTGTGCATCGACGGGATATGCGGTTGGGGTCTCAATGGGTAGTTCGATTTTCTTGAAATGAGCGTACCACTCGTCGGACATAACCATGGTAGCTTTAATTTATTTTGGCGTCTATTCAGTTGAGAAAGACCCCGCGAAGGTAGTGACAATTTTGTAATAGCAAGAATTTTATAGATCACATGATAGATTTGTCAGGGTATCGGTAAGTAGGAGTTCGCTGTTTGCGCTAATTATTATTGCTATTTATTTCTTAGTGTAGTGGGTTATTTCTTTTCCCGCTGTCATTTGTTTGCAGTGGCAGGTATATCACATTACTCATTTCATTGATTTATAAACATTTTTGCGCACTGCCCATAGCAGTTGTACTCATTCAAACGTTCTAAGGATCATTTTGTAAAGGCGTATGTATGTCTGCTGTAAGTCACTGCCGAAAAAATTTTTTCTGTCAAACTATGCTTGGTCGGTGTGCAGCTGGCATGTGTTGACGTAAGCGTCTTTGGGGCTTTCGGGATGTGGCGTTGTGTAAAATAGTCTCCCTATGTTCCTGTGTTTATGTGTGGTTTCTTCCTAACGATTAGGTAACCTCCTTGGTTCCTGGGTAACCTCACTTGGCTATGCTCTCTCGTATGGCACGCACAGAGAGATGTTTCGGCTGGCATTGGCATCGTCATAAGGTGGATTTATTTTTCTTCGCCATTCACGAAAAGAGGTCTGGTCACGACACCATGAAACGTTATTCAACTTCGCTCGCATTTGGACTGTGAAGTTGTTTGTTTCTCACCGATACGTTTCATTCTTACCATGTTTTCCAAGTCTTTTTTTCTTAGATATCATTTTCTTTTTGTGTCTACCTTTGCATTTTTTCCGTTCTCTTGTTGACGTGTTTGCTGACATGACCTGGAATGCGTGTACTTCGCTCTTGTTCTCTGGCGATTCGGCAGGATGTAATCTCTTCCCTGCCTTCTTTTGCCATGGATTATATTCTTTAGGCACTTGCGAAGTGTGCTGAGCGTTACTATATGTTACAGCAGTTCGTGGAGTGTGTGATAGCAGCTATCTTGCCTGTTGGCTCAGTGGTAGATTGTGACTGTTGAGAATTTGTCTTTTATTTCTTGCAAGTGGGGATCGTAGCGACGTATGCAATCGTATCGGCATCTGGAGCAGCTTTTGAGGCTCGTGCTATTTTGATTGTGGCACGGTTCTTTCGGGAAGGCGTGTGTTTTCGAAAGATTTGCATTTGTTTAGATAGCTATTCATTTTGAGTACGCATTGCACCGTTATATTATTTCACAGAGATTACCTTCCCATCTATTGTATTGCTCACGCACTTATTCAGGCGCGGGATCGATTTGTTGTTGACGGACTGCATCGATATGTTTCTATTTGTTTTTCTTGATGTTGTTGTTGTAGTCCGTGTGATTTGTTTATATCGCACGAGTGCATGAATTTAGAAACGAAAAAAAAAAGCCTCCTTTTGAAAAATTATATCAAAAATATCGGTTGTTTTACGACTTCTGTGGTCATTTGTAAATGAGAGAATTTCCCTTACACTGATATGTGGGCTAGTTACGTATTGGCACCCGTTTGTTCATTTGATATCTTGCTGTGGTGTTGCGTGGAAGTTTGGTCCATCCACTGTAGAGACTCGCCTGGACTTGTTCTAAAACGCTCTCGCAGAGATCATTTATTTCAATGTCTCAGACTTGAAAGGCATTTGACCGATACAATTTTTCGTAGGCAGTTGTTTTGGTGGCAGCCTGTAGATGATCTTCTGAATCAATTTTGCATTTCCCTGATTCTCTAACAGGGTTGCTCGGGTAAGTGATCCTTGCAATGCGGTTTATGTCTTTGAGAACTCCTCTTGCTTAGTTAGCTCTCCTTGCAGGATTATTGATAGTGCGGCGAGCTACAGAGCGTGGTGCAATTTTTTGGTGCACGCGGCTTCATTATACACAAATACTATATGCGATAGATTAATGCTAATTTGTTGTGGGCTTTTGGTATTTCTTGATTTTTTTTTCTTTCCTCGTTTTGTCTGCCTAAGAGAAAGAGCTACTTCGCTTGGTTTTATTTATGAAAATCGTGTACTTCTAGACGTGAGTAGTTGTATTTAATTTTCTGTTGCATCAAGTTTACATTCACGGCAAAATAATATCGTAATGGAGCTGGCAAATGGTCTTTTTGTTACTTAGCAACGTAAGGCGTAGATGACTTAATTACATAGACGATTTTGATTATCTGTGTGTGTGCTTATCTAGTATGCCTGTTAGTTCTGGCGTTTGTGTAGGAGTCTGGTTGTGATTCAAGTTTTTAACTCGGGATTTTTCCGATCGTTTACACTATGATCAGCGATAAAATCAAAATTCAGCTAAGGAGCACCATCTTTAAACATGGAATTGTTGTAAAGTTAAGGCAGAGGCTTTTAAATTTAACATAGTTCTTGTGAATATATCGTTTTTCGAAATCACATAAATATGAATGATTCTTGTAAACTCTGCGCTGAAAGCGCTTAGAAATTGTTGGCATGCGAATTGTTCATACACAATGTTTTAGAGATTTCGGGTTTAAATTCGCGTGAATCCATTTTCTAAGCTCAAATTTAAAAAATAAGCGCTTTGAAATTTCGTTTATTAATGTTCTTCTGGTACCTCTTGTGTCGATTTGAGGTTTATTTGTTGTTTTTTTATTGTCACCGATGTGCAGCTTTCGCATTTGTTTATTGGTCAGCTTATCACGAGCGTTGCCTCTGATTGATTTAACTTTCACGGGCGTGAAAACTGATACGCTAACGCATGCGTATTGTACGCACCTCGCGCGTTTCAAGATGGTGGCGTGTTTTTAGATGTAGCAGTGCAGGTGGTTGGCCAAAGAGTGAGGTTTTTGTTTGTTACTTAAAATTTTTTTTTTGAGCAGCTAAATGTTCTTGAGTGCATTTTCTTTGTTTTGCATGTTTATTTGTTTTATTGGTTTGTTTATGAGTTTGCGTGTTTGTCGATCGCTTGCTGTCTTCAGTGACGCAATCGAGGGTTAATTTCTTTCTTTATTTTTTTGGACAATTCAATTTTTTTGCCCCAAGTCGAATTGGACTGAATCTATTCATCCCTGCATCATTTAAATGGATTGAGGTGTCGTTTGGTCACCTGATTTTCAGTAGCGACTTCTCAGTAAGAGAGGATTTTTTTCCTCGAGGTATTCACCCAATCTTGACGTACGCATTCGTTAGACGTGTAGTTTTCTTCAGTTGTGGTATTTGATCTTGTTCACTGAGTTTGCTCTTGGTTCAATGTGGGATATGTTTGGAACATGATCTGTGATCTTTGTACATCTTTGTCTTGTGCCGTGAGGAAAAGATAAATTGAAATAAGGAGTCGTCAAATACCTGCGTTCGTTTTCGATATGTGTGGCTAAGACTGTAAGTGTATGACCGTATATGGTTGTGACTTGTTCGTCTCGGGGCTATATGTTCCACCCCTTCCCTTCGATTAGAAAATTGTCAGTACGCATTAAATGAAATAGTTTTCAAAGCCTGAGTAGCTTTTAAAAGAAACTCCGTTTCGCGCTTTAGTTGATGTTCGCTTGTGTGTAGGGGTTACGCGAGCGCGTATATTCAGTTCTAAGGTGTGCCTTGTCTGCGTTTTGAAGCTGCAAGTGCCTCTTTTCCGCCAACAGCCATTCCTCGGCAACGCTACGGAGTACTGGCAGAGCTTGTGAGCATAGGATGGGTGTGAATGCAGCCCGTGATTTAGTCAGAGATACTCGACTTGCCGTACTTTAGCATAAGATATTCCTTCATGTTTGGTTAACGTATACCCTTTATTTAGTGATTTAGTAAAGAATGCCTGAAGGGACAAGGAAAAAGAAGATTCTGCTAACGGGTGTGTGGTTGTTATACGGTCTTGTTGATTTTTTTTTGGCAAGGTTTCTTGAATCTGTTAGTCTTCTGCTGGCTTCTTTTCTGATCATGTCGTGTCGTCCGCTACCTATATGTGGGTCTCTTGATGTGCTCGCTGCTGTTTAGGTTTCGGACCTTTCGGAAAGCACTCGACGAATCCCAGTTGGACAGTCGTGCAGGTTAGTCCTGTTAAGCTTTTCCGAATTAGCCATTGTATCACCGCTCACTCCATTCATTCTTGGGTCGAGCTATTCGTGATCCAAGCTTATAGATCTGAGTAGTGCCTGCTATGTCGTATGGTTATGGCTTTTCACAATTGTTTGATTATGTGTTGATCATCCAATGCAGACCAGCTTGCGAGAAGTTGTCCGTCGGAATCGTCTATCGGACTTTCTTGTCTAGCTCGTTTTTTCTTTAATTATCGTAATTATGCTAGTTATCGTAGTTGTACAGTTTCGTCTTGGTGAGTGTGCTGAGTTTCGAATCGCTTGATACATATTTACAACAAGTGATAGATTGTTTAATAGCTTGAATGCGAGGTTTAAGCTCATTTTTGGGGCTTCATGCTTCGTATGTTTGCAGGACGTTGCGCTTCATTGGTCGGCATGTCATGAGCTAATTATTAAGGAGATTTCGGTGGATTATGAATGCGTTCGCCTGGCAATTCCGCAGATCTGGGAGCAACACCATCCTGATGTAGGTACGCCTGAAGCTTGATGAATGCCAGAATCTTCACTTTTCTGCGTCATCGATCTTGTTTTTGTTTTAAAAGGCATGAGTAGCAATACAATTTTGATTGCTCTCGGAAGAACAACAATTTGCAGTGTTGAAGGAAATGTTTCGACAAACTATTGCGATCATCACCTTGCGACAGACAAAATGGACCAGGTGTTTGTGAGAATTAGACGTGAACACGCTGACGCGCTGATGTGTGTGCGTGTGTGTGTGCGTGTGTGTGTGTGTGCGTTTGTATGTGTATGTGCGTATTGCTTGAATGAATGTGTGCGTCCATGTAAAGCGTTTAACGACAAGCGATCATGTGATTGTCACGATAGTTAAATTACTTCAGGAAGAGGAGGGGAGAAGCTGTTTTAGACATAGCTCAATTGGAAAAGCTAACGGTCACGTGGCTTAATGGTCGGATTGACGGATTCCTGGCTCCTTAACGATCACTTGTGAAACCGTCCCTAAAGTTAATAATAACTTTTTTCTTCACTTTCAACCTACTAGTCCGTATTAGTTGGTCTTTCCGTATTTCGACTCCGATTGTAGCTTATCCTTGCTGGTACCTGGTGGTTGTGCATTTTCGCATAGTTGTTTATCAGTTCAAGAAATCACATATGTATGCGGTTGTTTCCTATTCCCAAGCGCTGTTTTGTATTGAAAGTGTAATAAGTCTCGGTTTGTAACTCGCAACACTTAGTAATATTTATGTAATGATATTGGTTTTATTGTCTTTTATTTTCGTGAAACGGATCGGAATTACGTTGGTCGGTGCGTACTGCTAGCTCTGTTCTGGTCTTTTGTCCTAGCTGGTGGTTCATACTGGAGTCTCCCATTCGAAAGACAGGCTGCATCTTGAGAAGTGCGCCCACTCTTCTGGTTACGAGAAGCTAGACATTCATCAATGTTGTGGCCCTAAAGATGACGCTTGTGGTAAGTGTCTTCGTGCTCCTTGAAGACCTAGAGACTCTGTACCTTCTCAGATGTTTTTTTTTTTTATTTATTGTCCTTGGTTATAGGACAGATTCTGACCTCAAAGCGGTCGAAAGGAAGTTCTCTGAAGAACTCCCTGTACCACAAGCAAAAAAATAGCCGTGTTAATTAGTCTATGAGATGTGGAAATTTTCGTTTGCTTTTCTGAACTCGACTTGATTCGCGTTGGCTCTCGATGGTTTTTCTGTTGTTGTTGTTGTTGTTTTTTTTTTTTTCAATCTGTCGGTGTGTGTTGTTTTTAGTGTGCCTGTCGACAGATCTCTCGCTGGAAGCCATTATGGACTTCTGCAAAGCACGTTGCGAGAATTCGAAAGCCCGGATCGAGGTGTCGACTAATGCCGGAAGGTAAACGTTTCCTTAGGTCGAGCGACGTTTATTATTATTGCTGCGGTTAAGAATGGAATTTTGTACTAGAAGTTAAAAATGGACTTTTATATACTCGATGAACGCGCACATGGTCATGATAAATATCAGAAGGCTGAGGCAATCATCTCGCAGGAGTCGTAGGAGTCCTTGACCAGCGGGACTTAATTCTGTTGCGTAAATGTTCCCTGCAACCGCAGTTCCAAAGTCTGAACATAGATGGCGAATCATTGATCCAACTTTATTGAGCATGGGATGTTGAATACGGAGTCAATTAAAAGTCGGTGCGCCTTCCCCGTGAAGACCCCGAGGGAATGTATGCCTGAGTCGAGCAAGGCCGGACCGGGGTTTGGAGTCTCGCTACCCCGCTATCGGTCTTGCTTCCGAGACTGGAGCTTAGACCACTAGGCCACGTGACCATGTTAATAATGATAGTAATAATAATAATAATAATAATAATAATAATGATAATAATTTCTATATAATATTATATAATATAATATATAATAAAAGTAATTCTGATAGTGGCACGATTAGTTTGATTGTTAAGATTAATATTTGTCAATCCTCTTATTGTAAAGGTTCATCATTTATCAACAGGATAATCTGCCGGTATTTTGTAGGGCATTTCTCCCCGGACCCTGTGCGTGCGCACTTGACTATCTCTGTTTGTTTCGTAGGTATCTCTGTGAATACATATACTTCAATTCGCTGCAACTGAACAAATATCCGGTCATTTTTGTGCATCTGCCGGAACTCGATCAGGGCTTGTCTTTATTTGACGTGCGAACGGCTTTAGAATCGATCGTACTTGGATGCGCGCAGCAGCTTGATTTGTAAGTCTCCACTACCAGCGTATTTGTTTGAACGTGGTCGAATGTATCGATTGTTTTCCCTGCTAAGCAATTATGATGGCCCAGATAGCATGCCAAACTTTTCACCCCAACCCCTGGTGGGATTCCGTTGCTACTGATGCCGGCTATCTTCGTTTTGTCAAAACTAGTAATCATTACCCGGTATGTTTTAGTTAGTTAATGCGCAGGGTTGTGGTCTGGTGTTGTTTGAATAAATTAGCATCAATGTTTCGTCATGGCCAATCTTTGTAATCTTAGTCAAGAGCCTTAATGCCTTCGTGCTATGCATGCCATGAGCGCTTGGTGATTTGTTTGAAGTTAGCAGGATTGAATAAAAGATGCAAGTATGAAGTAGTGTGATGAGGGTTGAATGTGTCAGAATTAGCCGATGCATATCCTTCCGAATTCGAAAGCTGGATTTCTGTCATTGCAGTTTACATGTCTGAATTTGCTCTTTCTATGGACAATGCCTGTCGATTGATATTGAGGGAATCGAGATGACCCTCGATCGATTGGCGTGAGAGTGATTTGATTGAAAGTAATTTATATATTTTTTTTTCCGGCACGTTTCTATATTTTATGGTGTTGAACGTACATTGTAGAATTTTATGAATCTGAATAAGCTCAGAAAATGTCTTCGGGGCCTGCGTGCAATCTGCGATATTATAAACAGCATGACACCTGGCTATACAGCCTAGTTAATTCCCAGGATTCTGCCCTCACGGTTACCGATGGCGAAGAGCTTCTGCCATGTTTTCAGACAAGCGACTTGCCAGCTGCATTCTCTTCTTTTTCGCATCAAGTATGTATGTCTTTCGTTGTTCATTATCAGCAATTTAAGAAATTAATCCTTGCGAAGTGTGCCATGTCCTCTAAAAAACGAAAAATGAGTATGCCTGCAATATAATGATATATGCTGAAAATCTAGTATATGGAAAATTCAATTTCGAAGGTAACCGACCGTTTAGGAAGGCTAATGAGAAGGCAATGAACGTACGTACTTCTGTTGCATAGCAACCATAACCTATATCGTTAACAACTACGAAACAAAAAATTGGACAAATTTCTACTCCGGCCTTGCACAATCGTATCTGAATTCAGAGATGACATCTGGCGCTTCTTGTCATGTGCAAATTTCAAACGCGCCTTCGAGCGCATTGAAAAGTCACTTCGCCTCAATCAAGCCAGGAGGTAGCTCACTGCAGCTGAGACGAAATCATCGCTCAGTAGCAGTTTTTTCCTCACCAGCACCATCAACCATCCTCCGTCTGACCAGCGCGTAGTACATGCTCCATATGCTGAGGGGACGCATGTAGCCCCGACTTCGGAACGTCGCGTTGGCCGTGTAGGCCTCCGGCGTTTGAAAGCCAAGACCCCACTTCTCGTACACAGTCCGATAGACCCCTTCAGCAGTCCGGAACCCTTCTTTTACCATGCCCTAGAAGGATTTACGTTGAAAAAAACAAATAAACTGGTACCAGCTGCTACGGCTTATCTCGCACGCGAAATTCAAAACAACCGAATTTCAAATAAGCCGAAAGCATTTTTTTTTTTTAATCTGCCTTACCTGTTGAGTCAAACTATGAAAAATATCCGACTTCATCCCAGACAAAATTACCTCCTGAATCATTGTAGCTGCCAATGCATACGTCACTCCAGTCCAGACCTCTTCGGCTTGAAGACTTGCTTTATCCACCTAAAAATATTCAAGCTCAGTGCAGCGGTGGAAAGCTTGAAGAACGTACTGCTAAATATCACCAGACAAGGAGTAAAGTCTTAACAAAACATGGCAGATAGACTCTTCGCTGAAGAGATAGGCATAGTTAGGCAGGTAGATGCACAGAGAAACGGACAGGAGGTAAACAGATGGACAGACAGCTAGATAGAACGACAGGTGGACACGTAGAACGATACGTTGAAGGTCTCACCGTCCCATCAGGGCACATTCCATTTACAGCTCCCATGAAACCACCTTCAAACCTCATTACGTTGTTTTGAAATATGGTTTTTAAGGTACTTCTAATCTGATCTTTCTTGAACACCTATGAATGGCGATAGAAAGTTCAATTTACCTCAACGGACGGAAAGAAAATGGCCGACAAAAAAAACCGAAATATTCAAACCGCACGACCCTGGATCAAGAAGCGTAAATTGCCCATAAATCCGCTTGAAGTGAGTCTATACCTGGTCATCATGCGACTGTCCCAGGTTACACGCGTGTAGATACCATTGTCCGGCGCATTGTCCGGCCATGATGCTGCTATGGCGATTATCCTCGCTGCCGTCGTAGTTGAAATATAAGCCTAAGATCAACAGTAAAGAAATTTCCTCTCGTGAAAGAGCGACACAAAGCTTATCCCCGTTTTGTTCCACAGTACACAGATCCGCTAACACTATATCTGCTAGCATGAAGCTTGTGACTAAGACGACTACATGGACTAAGACTGCTATGGACTAAGACGACTACATACAACCGGTGTCTCATCGTTTCAGAGAACCGGGGTTTAGTCGTATCCATCCACATCCAAACCATCATGTGCTACTTCATACTCGCACACACGGTAGCACCCGCACTCCATAACACGACAACAACTTACCGTTCCAAAGTTTTCTTTCATAGGATCTCTTGCCGCGATCGAGGACAGCCTTGTACTTCTGCAAGCTGTCGCTGAGTGACAAAACTTGAGCGACTTCAACCACACAGCGCAAGGCCGACAACCATAAGCCACCAATGTACGCACTTAAATTAAGAGAAACGCAGCCATTCTCAAACAAATGTTGTGAAATTACATGTAAAACAACCATGACATTATAAAATTTAAACAACATTACTGTTATTAAAAGGGCCCCGAAACTGACTTAATGCTTTTGCTGACGTTTGATACAGGGAATGCAAATAAAATTGGGCTGAGTTATATGATCAAGTTTTTGGGGACTAAAGCGACTTCTCACACACACAACACATAAGTTATCATCCAACCAACCTGGGCCCAGTAACGGTCCAGCAGTCGAATGTGCTGTCAGCCAAACCGGAACTGTCAATGATGCCATCGCCGTCTGTGTCTTGATCGAGGGAGTGCGCAATGGCGGCCTATGACGTGACCACGCTCTTTAGAAGAAGTTATTGTTCACACTGTTGGATTTATATATACATTGGTGCCCAAAAAGATCATAAGCGCATTTCGAAATTTAAAATATGCCTTTGCGTAAATCAGACTAGTGCTTTACGCTCAGGGTAGAAACATCAAGCGACGATTCCCACCGACATGTGACTATGAATACATCAAAGCATACATACATACATACATACATATATACATACATACATACATACATACATACATACATACATACATACATACATAC
>QQSS02187621.1:0-13488 GCA_003687565.2 Craspedacusta sowerbii | reverse complement strand
ACACACTCACACACACACACACACACACACACACACACACACACACACACACACACACACACACACACACACACACGACGAAACGCGCTACAACTTCGAGTCATCTTGCGATTCATCGAACGAGTCCACTCGCATTAACTCGTGCCTCTCTCTCAGCCGCAATACCTCCTGTTTTATTTTCTCGATGTCCTCGTATAGATGACCAGGGTCATCGTAACATTCACGTACTGGATCCAAGCCAGCCAAAGGTCCAGGCCCGTTGGACAGGGTTGTACCCCCATCCAGCGAATCACACTTCGCGCGCTCTTGGGGAACAGCTACATCCAAAATTGAGTAGCCAGACGACGAGCCACGACGACCCCCGTCTCGTTTTGCGACGATGTCCCTCGACTTCACAGCGTTTAACTTGCGCCTCTGAGACAGCTGCCGGACTTTTTTAATGGCCTACAGTGAAACACGGGGGTTAAAGAAATGTAAACAAGCCTCCACGCGACACGAAAAAGTTTTGAAAATTACCATTTTATGATCAGCAGTTTCATTGAGACTCGAGACAGTCGCCTAGCCATGCCTACAGACAACAAAGTCTATACTTCTTACGCTCGAGAGCATAGCAATAATTATTGAAAATTATAGCTGCATGCTTTGCAAGAGAAACGAAAATGATTTATGTTCTAAATAATTAATTATGCTAAATTATGCTAAATTATGTGCAGGTAAAAAAAGCATGCCACCAATTAAATGCCTCACGTTTTGAAACCTGATCCACACCATACCTCTTGGTCATTGAGTTTAGTCCTTTCAAACGGGTTAAGATCACTGACGTCGTCATAAACAGATGATGACGTCGCCGGCTGCCTTATGCGTACGGTCTGCACGGCCGGCTGTGGACCCGATTGCGGCCTCGAAAGGCCATTCTGTCCAGAAGTTTGATCGGCGTTGGAAGCAATCGTGGCTCCATCTACAATTGAAGGACATGGCAGTACACGTGATGTCTAGCCCGACCTCAAGGAACTTCCTTCATGCAACGTCCTTATGAAAGTAAGTTCAATGTGCCATACTTTTTGTTGGCGTTATTAATCAGTTTCGCATGCGTACTTTCTGTTTCTATTGCCCAGCCATTATTTATAATACATAACTCGTACATAATTCGCGTGTAATTTGTGTTGGTTGATTGGCTAGTTTATATATTGAGTACTAAACGATCGGAGTTGAGAAATTGTATGTATGAATAAATCATGAACCAGCCGAAATGAAGTTTTGGCGAACAACAGAATTCCTTATCTTACACGACGTGCACAAGACTATTCCTACGGTGGAATAGTCGCACCATCCGTTCTAGTCGAGCTTGCGTATTTTCCTACACTTGATTGTCTGAGTGTAGAGGTAGCCCGTTGAATAAGAGTGAAAGCTGACATTCGAGCAGACGTGAAAGCAGGAAGAGGTAAAGCGTGCTCCAAAGGATACCTAACTTCCTTCAATAATCCGTTCCGCCTAAACCCAAAGATACCTAACTTCCCTCAGTATTCTGTTCCGCCTGAACCTTAAAACCCAAAGATTCCTAACTTCCTTCAATGATCTGTTCCGCCTGAACCTTAAACCCCAAAGATGCCTACCCTCCTTCAATATTCTGTTCCGCCTGCACGTAAACCCCAAAGATACCAAACCTCCTTCAATATTCTGTTCCGCCTGAACCTTTTTTAAAAGCTATATGCTATCGGGCACATTACCTTCGTAGTCTCGACCGTCTTCGGATCCACTTGTTGTCTTGACTGGAACATGGGCAAGTGGAAGGCCAGCACCATTAGAAAAGAGCTCATCCAGAAATCGACCAGAAACTTCTAAAGTTGAAAGAGAGATTGCTCTATCCACGCCTCCAGTGCATATCAACGTACCGTCTGGAGAAACAGCTACCGCCTCTACCTAAAACGGCAAGTCAAGTCATGATTTGACTCAAACTCCACCATATGCCCTCCAAAGACCTTTTCGAAACTGGGCGTGGCATGCTACCATCACGTCAAATTCATTTATAGCTGAGTGATATATATATATATATAGTGATATAGCTATAGTAAATGATATGTAGGTGTTCTTGTAGTTATTTCAGGTTTTGTTTGACTCATTTTACAATCATCACTGTACCGTGACTATTCCGTTAAAACGTTTTAAGCCTTTAAAGCTAGTCTTCCAATATCTACGCCTATTCTTTCAGGTTTGGGATGAGCAGCGGAATTAGTCATCTAACGCAATTCTACATCTCGAAGATACACACCCACACACACGCACGCATATACATGCAAGAACAAACATACAGTGACACACAAAGCTGAAAACAGTGAAATTTTAAAAGCAAATTAGCCATACTTCAAAACCCCACTCGTGTTGCTCCACGCCGCATATACTTCGCCCATCCGGATCAAAAGCATTCCACAAGAAACAGTGCGTGTCTCCCACTGAAGCCATCATGTGATCGGTGTCCGGAATAAAGCACAATCCGTCCACGGATCCAGTGTGTCCTTGGAGGCAGTTGATGACTTTCTTCACGCGTATGTCCCAAACTGAAATCTGATAAAGCAGTTAAGTATAGTGTAAAACATTAGCAACTTACAGGAACAAGAAAACGCCGAAGTCTAATGAATAGGCAAATCCCCAGTATCATCTAAAGCAGTCCACTCCTGACTTTAGGAGTAGATGTCAGTCCATGGATTGACTTCAACAGGAGAGTTACGTGAAGATTATGCAATAAATGATAAGAGGATCCATGACCGCTACGTTCCTCGGAGAGCCTTCAACTTCCTTAACTATGCCTGTCTTAGTTTAAAGTGCAAGCTTCAAGGGATGATGCTAGTGTAGCTAACAAATGTGACACACCACTATAATTTAGAATTTATGCTCCAATATAATACAATAATTTTTGACTCAACTAGCGCGACAAGAAACATCACAAAGACTTTTTTTTACCCAACTTAGTTTTTCTTCGGTAATTCATTAAAGCAGCTGTTAAGTTCTGATGAAACGCTACGAAAGGGGAATTTTCTGCTAGAACAGAAAATTTTTTAGCCATGGCTTCAGTAGCGAACTAACTCGCTTTAGTTGCCCTCTGTGACATCCTCATTTGAAGCCGATACTTATGACAGTCATGGGCAAACTACACTTTCTACGTCGAGCTGGACTCGGCAATTCTCAATAAAATGTCTCGGCAGACCAGATAGTAACACGGACCAGTTAAATACGTTCGCAGCAGAACTATAGTATCAGTATTCTTAAAGTTCCTAAGAAGACCGTAAAGAGTTTCTTTTAAGCACCCTCCCTCCTGACAGGCACTTATCAAAATAGCGTAGTAAAAACCATGTCTTAAACACTTCTTACAGTGAATCATATTACCATGAGATGGTGGAGGTTTTTCGGTCTTGTCTGGAAAGAAGGCAAGACTCAAGAACAAGCTTACATTCCTGGTTTCAAGTCATTGCGATCACTATCACGGCGTCGGTCCAATCTCGCACAGGGACTCGACGCCTAGCGCCATCTTGTTCTCGCCTCGGCCTGGCGCAGCCTCGTTTGCATTCCCGGCTTCGACCACTCCTGACTTAGCTTACTGCATGCAAATTATGCAAATTATGTCTAGGTTCAAACGTTGCATTAATCTTTATTTAATTCAACGTGGCAGAGGTGCGATATTTGGACCGTAGCCAGAATAACTTGGAAGCTGAGTAGAAAGGGTCAGCACAAGACCGTAAACAAAGCCCGGTAGGATATTCCCATTTCATACATTTCCAGATCCCATTTGCACTGTTGTTGTTGTTGTAGTTGTTGTTACTGTTGTCATTGTTTTGATGTTATTGTTGTTCGTGGAGGTGCCGTTGTTATTGTTGTTATTGTTGTTGTTGTTGTTGCTGTTACTGTTGTCATTGTTTTGATATTATTGTTGTTCGTGGAGGTGCCGTTGTTATTGTTGTTATTGTTGTTGCTATTGTTGTTGTTATTGTTGTTGTTGTTGTTGTGTATTCTACGCCGCTCTAATGGGAGCGCATAGTTGCATCCATTATGTTGTTTATTTAGCTTGGATTCTGCCATGTTTATGCCGGAACCTAGAAGCAGCGTCATCTCTTTCTTATATTGAATCTTACCGAGGCTTTGAAACTAGGCGTTATCAGATATAACTATGAGATTACTAAAGAAGCTAGGGCAGCACAACAGCAATAGATCTTGCCTGCACCCCTGAGGAATCTCTAATGAGTAGGTGGCTTAGTGCAGCACGAGTCAGGGGCAAGCCCACGTTTCCTCAAGGACGAAGTGGATTGTTGCTATAGAGAAAGTAGTTCGTTGGAGGTAGGCACGATGAAAGCCAGGAGTCTAGAGTTGAGTATTGTTGAACATTTCAGAGTTACAGTTACTGACAATATACATTTTTCTCGCACATTTATACAATACCCTTCACATAATGAATACAGGTAAAGAATATAACCGCTGTTCAAATTGGTACCCTGGTAACTAGTCACGCCCATGTTGACCCAGAGATGAAATTACGCTTACGTACGTCACAAACATAATCGAGACTCAAATTAAACTACCCGCAACATATACGACCATAATTAGCTGTGATCCAGCATTGTATAACATTATGAACAGTTGCATCGCAAGGACTGCATATGCCAAAATAGCTTCTTCAACAAAAAGCACGCCTTGCGACTGACGTTCAAGGATACACCCGACAATGCGATATCAATTATAAAGATCAGCACTTTTTTGCCCCAAACCTGTATCTAAAATTGCATACCAATAATATAAAGAGACCTCGTCGGAATTCATAAACACACCGGGGCTGCAATTGCATTAAGGACCAGTTTTTTTGGTTTGTCCTTCATTTAAAAAAAACTAGCTCGACTTAAATAGGCGGCTTGAAAATACCTCTGGCTCCATCGCTATCATACAGATGCTACGCCAGATCTACATCATATCTGCATCAGATCAAATCGCAAGGAGACGTTAGTGCAACAACGATAACCGTAAAGCAGGAGTCTTAAGAAAAAACTGGTAAAACGATAAGGGAATACGTGTCTTCAGGCACTGTTGTTTTGATAGAGCAGAACACTAATGCAACCCACTGGTTCACTGTCCTTACTGTGCACACCCTTACGCACCGCGCACACCCGCGCACACATATGCACACATACACAATTGGAAAGGAGGCTACTATCGGATACCACGAAGCAAAGGCGTGGTTCGGGCAGGGCGCAAGCTACTCAACGTCTGTACTAAGCGGAAATCTGAAACTCAATTAAAAAGGCATGCAGCTTACAAGTAATAGAATAATCTCCCTACACACGGGAACGCAACGAGGATTATAAATGTAAACAAGGATTGGCACCTCTGGAATTCCATAATCTTCTGGCATTTATAGTTAGGCTTACACCGAGCGCCTGTGAGGTACACTTTCTCCTGAAATTGTAAGCATATCTGCCTTGTATTAAAATCAAAACGTGCCTAGCGTTTATAGCAACCCAGCGCTTCGTTTACACCTGCTTTCCTAAAGATCGATAGCAATACTCATGCAAAGAGAAAAACTTCAAACACAATGATTATGATTTGCAAAGATTACACGAATCTATAGGTACCTTAGCATCCGACGAGCCAGCAACAACATATTCACCACAGGGAGACCACGCCACGCATTTGATGGCACCACCAGGCACCCCCCGAAGCAAAGCTTCAGAGTGCCATTTTTTGTCTTCTCGAAGATCCCATACGCGAATCGAGCTATCTTGGCTCCCTGTGCATAGCAGTGAACGATTGTGTCGACCAAAAGCACACGCCCAGACACCTGTGAATCAGGCGGTTAAGATTTAAGTTCCAGGCATGCTACAAATTCGCAAGGAAAAACAAAAAAGTACTCTCGAATGCGCTGGCATTGTTCACTTAATCTTCAGCTGCTTTAAAGCTGCTACTGGAAGCCATGATTAGAGGCGTGGTCACCCTACTCAAGCCCCTCCTGATACACAAGTTGCTCCTGGTAAAGAGAGCATACCGTAAAGCTACCTTTTAATCCTCAACTCACGATTGATCAAGTGACATGCCGCGAAGGTCAATATGGCAGCTGCACGCCAGGCGACTTTAAATAAGTTGTCTGTGAATAATTTGTTTTATTTCATAGAAAATTTTAATCGCTTGAGAATTGCTTTGAGATTGTTAGGGAAAGGGATAGATTTAGGGTAATGGTTAGGGTTAGTCTTATGGTTAGGGTTAGGGTTTGATTTACAGTCAGATTTAGCCCAAAAAAAAATTAATAAATAAATAGAATGCCAGCAAAGTTCTGACTGCGAAACCTTTACTACTTGCTTAATCGCATCCTTCGCCGAGTTAACCTCATTGGGCTTATAGGGGGACGTCTAGTACAAATCACCATTTCAATTTTCAAAGATGGCACATCCATGGTATATCCATGATCGTTAAACACCGCAACCCGAGCGTCATCTGTCCTAAAAAGAGGCCTTCCAAAATAGGGGCTTAGGGACATTATGAAAAATTAAGCAAACATTGTGGAATGCAAAACGAAGGGGGGGGGGGCATTGATTTCGAATAAAACTTTGTCAGAACAAAAGTGAGAACATCATTAAATATTCGAATATCATGATTATAATAAATCAATAAGGAATTCTCTAATTCTTACATTAAAAAATGATCTCGCGTATCAATTCAACATTAATCATTTCAACATAAAAAATAAGGAGTAAAATGAGACGGCATGGCGCTAACAATCAACTAGAGCCGGCAAGATAGAAAGTTTCTTGCAAATTTTGAGTATACCAGCTTCTTGATGTTAAGCACATACATGCATGCATATGCTTATAAGTACTGACTCAAGTACTTGTTTTTCAAGATCCAAGATATATTCGCCAATGGCAACAATAGAAGCACGTAATACGCCCATAACGCACAAAAAATGAAGTAAATGCTAGTTCAGATGCACAAATTGACATTTTTGGCCGGGCTCTTCCAGAAAGCCACTGGCCGTTTCGTGGGGAGCCATTAGGAGGCCAGCGACAGATTTTATACATTATGTGGGCTTTGTTGCCACGGAGGTTTCGTCACCTTGGACGTTGTCTGGCAGCATTCTTGGTGTTTCTAAGGGAATATAGCTAATCAACAGTTATTCCTGATGTCACTGGCCGTCGTAGGCTTCAATGTACGGTGCTTTTCGGTCAGCAACTCTTGCATATTCTAAGGACGAACTTACCTACCAAATGGTATTGCTGCAATCGGATAGGAGGAGAAACATTTTAAGCTCGGTATTAAACTTTTCCAAGTTGAAAGGCGTTCTTTAGATGCAGTGCACTTAATCCGGTTCCTTAAATAACGACTTCCAGTAGAAATACTGAAGCGGCTCTTTCCAAGTAATGACTTTTCAGAATAGCCAAACTTTGACAGTCGACAGACGCTAAAATTCTAACTCTAAATTTGTGGAAGGCTATCAAATAAATTTACTGCGCACTTTTCTGGCTGACTCATTTCGCCTGAAGTTCATTCGTGCAAGAGAAGTTTTCTGTGGAAGATAAATGCTTCGTCAAGAATTCAATTCAATTCATTCAATTTGATGACGCCGCAATGAAATTTTGCTAGGTCAGCAGAATCCAGGAAGACACTTTAGAAGACACTAAGCCTTTGACAGATTTAGGAAGATTGCTTCAAGCAGGCCTTTTTGTGGTGTCGCTAATATACTGCAATCAATTAACTGCTTAAAACTTTGGTACACAGTGGCAAAAAAACTCAAGCTTAAAAATAACCCTCTTAAACAAAAAATGCGCTCACGCGGCTGACCTAATGCCGCTATCATCGTTATGTAATTTGCCAATCGGTGCACTTAATTAGTTGTTTTTTTTTTTTTAATGCACATTAAATTTCCTTAAGATAACAAGTCATAATTAACATGCCCGACGCTGTGGGACAAATCTATTGCAAAGTTCGGTGAAGCCATGAAACCTCTCATCAGCGGTTAAAAGTAACGAACTTCCGCTAATTCAGCGTCTACAAGAGTTACGAACTTTTTTAAAAATCGTAATAACAGTTCATATACTATCAATAAAAATTGCAGTATCGTGCCAGAAAAGCTGTCACATCAAATGAGGCAGAGGATCAATGGTTAAAAGTAACGAACATCGGCTTATACAGCATCTACAGAAATTACGAGCTTTCTAAAGATCGCAACCATAGTTTCCCATACTATCACGACAGAAAATCTGTCATTTCAAAAGCGCGTATGAGGCAGTGGAGTGAAACAATGGCGTCACTTCAGTCGGAGTCACCACACGTGGCTGCTCAAAGGAGTGTATAAATCTACCGTTTACACCTCAATTGCGATTGGTCTGATGTTAAGTGATCTCGCGGCATTTATGCTTACAAACTAGCGACCGATCTGCAGTCGTTGCTGATGAAGAAGCTTTAGCTCACACGTGATTTATTTGTTTATTTGTTTAATTGTTGGCTAAGTCTGAATGTAACCCAAATCCAAACTCTCTGAGCAAGATACTAATCCTTACCCTAACCCTAACCCTAACCCATTCCTTAGCAAGCTCGAGCAATCTTCAAGCAATTGAAACTTTCCATGGAATAAAAAAATTTATTCGAAGCCATTTAGTTTAAGTATCGTGGCTTGCCGCGGCAGCCATATTGACCTTCGCGGCATGTCGGCATGATCAATCGCAGATTGATGAGCACATGGTAGCTTTACGGTATGATGGAGCAACAACACACATTCAGTCCACACGCTAGGTATTTGAGCGGAGGCTCGTTTTTGAGATTTTTGCCTTGCATTACTAAATTTTTTAAGCAAATTTAGCATGTTGCAACAAGGCTTATGAATGCATATTTGAAGATCGAACATGCCTCAACTATCTCAAACTGAATGCCAACCCCTTTTCCCATTCTCAACTGAAAAACTTGGCCAGGAGAAAGGTAACTTAAACGGCAAATAAGTCGCACCTGAGGAATGACCTTTCAGCTGCAGCGTTGGATGCAGGGTGGTCATGTCCCACAACAGCACAGATCCGTCCCAGGAGCAAGAAGCCATCGTATCTCCAGACGTAGTGAAAGACGAGTCGAGGACCCAACTGCCATGACCTTGGAGCCTAAACAACAAAGCCTTCGTCCTCAGCCAGGAAATATTAAAAACACGAATAGGAAAATTTTCCAAACATGAATCACATCTCCATCAAAAACATGAAAAGGAAATAGGAACATCCATAGGAAAATTCTTCTTCCAACAATCAAGTTTATTTTAGTTACAAGGAGGATCTCGTTATCTACGTTTAACTGTTTCTATTAAACTTTCCGTGCTTGCATGCCCTGAGTGGAGTTGCAGTTTCCCTGTATCCTGCTCGCCACGTGATGGTCTCCGTTTTTATGAGTTTACATACTTTTATTTTTTTATTTTTTATTTTCAGTTTAATATGGTGGTAGATTTTGTTTCGTTAGGTGCATGGTGTTTCACATGTTATTTTTCTTGTAGACGTTTAACTCCGGATGTTGTAATATTATATACACGCATAAAAAAAAGATTCAAAACATGCAACAGGGCTCAAGATCTGTCGAGAGATCACTATAGTAGGAAAAAACAAAGTACGATTACAGAGACTACTATCAATTTATGTTCACTTCGTCGACTCTTCTTTATCCAAATGAGTGTACACGGGTTTATATACAGTTCGAGGAGGAATTCGTTATATATGGTGTGTCCAATAAAGAAGCACGGAGTTTATGTCTATTCTCCATCTAAATGAGTTTACACGGGTTTACATACAGTTTGACGAGGAAGTCATTATATACGATGTGTCCAATGATAGAACAGGATGTTTATGTTGAGGGGTCTCCCTGTTCACTTTCTCCTCGTTGACCCCCTCCCCCCCCCCCGCTCAAGTTGGGTCCTCCTGCTCTTTCATCGTGGGCATTACAAGACAGGATCTTCCGATGGGCTTTTTATTCGAACAACGAACGCTCGCGCGTAAGCTACGTCTGCTAACTCCATTGCGATGACTAGTCTGAAATCGAAGCCAAGCAGGATTTTCTCAACTGTTAGATCCCTACAAAAATCGCATGACCTGAAATACACCCACCCAAGATAGCCATGTCACGAAAAAAAGAGAGCTTCATTGAAGAAATCATTAGAACTATGCAACTCTGAGGGAAAATAGTGCTTGCCGGGACACGCATGAGCAAATAAAGGTGGGAAAAGACCGTTCCGAGATAAATAGCAACGCCAACACTTATTTTGGCCTTGAAGTGGAAACTCATTTATCGTACACAAGGTCTCAAATCAACATTAGAATATAGTTGCTGCAAATAGTTGCTGTAAATTGTTGGAAATAGTTGCGGTGCATGCCCGAGAGACCTCTTTGAATAGTTCTTTACGTTCGGCTAATTGTTACTTCTTGGTACTCTATAGCAATTGTAGAAATTATCAACAGTAGAATTGCTTGCAACAGCAGGAATAAACCAGCAGTATATGTATAGCCGTATATGGCTGAGCTTCCCCGACCTCCTCCTAGCATCGTTGCACCTGGAAAAAGCTGGCTACACACCTTGAAAGAATCTCCCCACTTCCAGCATTCCACACGATCAACGAGTTATCCGCCGATCCTGAGACCAGCAAAAACTCCACTGACGGCGCCCATGACACCGTCGTAACAGGGGCTGTGTGACCACGTAGTGTTTGCATTACACCAAGTGGACTTAAGTCCCAAACCTTAACGGACTTGTCCCAGCTTCCAGAAGCTAACAACAGGCCATTGCTACAGAAATCCAGGGCGGAAACGTTCCAGAGGTGTCCCGGAAGGCATGATTCTCGCAGCAAAACGCAACCATCCAGTTCCGCGTCGAATACCAGGCGATCTTGGTAATGCTTCAACAAAACAGGATCTCCTCTCATGATTCCGACACAAGGGGAAGCTCGAGAATTGCTGTCCTGTTACATTAGTGGGCTGCAATAACGCTTCATACAGACAGTTTTCTGCAACAAGTGTGTAGATCACATTCGACGGAAGCGACGAATACCTTACTCCACAGTTGCAGCAAGTTGTGAGCGCCACCGAGAATCTTTCCGATATAACTTTGCTAATTGCAGATAACATGAATTCTTTGCTGTCAAGCAACGAAAGTGGGATCAAATTATGATATTGCCTGTGCTGTGCTAATCCCTGGTCGAACAATGCTGAGGCAACCTTAATATAAACACAGGGGCAGACGCTGAGAGCTAACCCCCTCTCACCCGCATTCCAGCATAAGAAAAAAAGGTTCTTGATGGTTTCAATATTTAATCCCAGCAAATTTCTTGCGTCCTTAGTCAGAAGTCAACATCAGCGACAACGAATTAATCTTTGCCGTCATTGTATTCGACAATTAATTCAGTATTTTTGTTCGCATTACTTAGGTATTCCCCCGTGGAAGGGAATCCGTGACGGTAAATATGGATAAATATCTGAAGTACTTCTATTCGACTTGCAATTTCAGCCAAACTTGCTCATCCGTCAACCAAGAGTACATTATACGTTTTCTGTAGGTTACGTATATGAAACTAACTCTCAAATATATATACATACTGCACCTTTATGCCTAAATTAGACTGGTTGGAGCAGCTACCGCTCTCCGAAGCTTTGACTGGAAGGGCGTGTTTCCTTCTGAACTGCACAATTGATCTCGTTCAGTCAGGCTGGCTTTAGTGTAAATTACCAGCAGCTTGTCTTTTTCTGGTCTTTCGTTAATAAATGTCTTTGAAGACGTTTCCAATTAGGAAAATTGACTTTGGAACTCCTAATCAAAGAATGCGACCCACAATAATCAACCTTCTTAGGTAAAGCAAAGAGGTTTCCCCGCTGTTACTTTCGACGTTTATTCCAACGTTGCTTGGGGATTGGGAACTCTACTATCAGAACTTTGACATTTTGCTGAATTTCAATAGTTCATCCATTTTCCTGAATTGAAGATCGGCCTCAAAATTGCATTATTTGGAAAATAAATAATGTCTAGAATGTTAACGAGAAACAGAGTTTTGTAAATACAATTGAACATATACAAATGCTGTAGAAGCATAAGTGAACCATTAGAAAGTGACAATTGTAGATGGATGGACCATGGTAAGGACGATTGAGAAGAAGTGGACTTAATACCTCTGTGAATAGGATTCGTAAGCAGCAAGCATTGGAATTTTAATTCTTGTTTGAACACGTACATGGGTTAATTGGACACCGCAGATGTCAGTTTGTGTATTCGGGCAACTTGGTGCTTCAGAGGGAGGGAGAGAGAGAGAGAAACAGAGAGAGAGACAGAGCGGAAGAGAGGTAGGTTAAGAGGAAGGGTGTAACGGAGAGCGATTGAACGAAAGAACATCGTTAGATCGGTAAAAATTTGTGCAAGAATCGCTGAAAGTCAGTTATTGGGCGTGGGTGGGTATATTCCTCAAATAAATGCCCGGTCAAAGTTGCAATACTGAGAAAATAAAACTATAAGATAGATCACTTACAAGAATGCTTGCAAAGAGCTATATTGTAATATAAAATTCGAGCATCTATATGAGATAGAGACATCCTCGTAGCCGGAGCTAATCAGATCGGAACTCCACCATTTCATAAGTAATCGCCACTTCAAGAGCAGGTTTTAAGGTAGTAAGGGGACGACAATAGTAAGGCATGTCGGTAATCAACTTCATGCAAAAACTGATGCTTGCTTCATGCAAGTACTATCATATCTTTATCATAACTCGAGGAAACGGTACATTTAGCCTTTAAGAATTGGTGTAGGTCATTATTGATATTTCGCGCTTTTGGAAGGGCAAAAATTCTTATAGAGAACCATTTTATTAGCCTTGCCCAGACTATGCTGCCACAGGAGAGGTGAGAATGAAAGAGGCTTAAGTGAAACTCCTCAATACGATACTGTCAAAATGGTGACGAATTTTCGATAGCAATCCGACAGTATCGGACAGTGTCTTCCCTAGTCCGGTTATAGAAGCTTCCATCCAAGATGTGAGTCAAAAGGTACCTGATTCTGTTCGAAAGGTCCACTTTGTGTTCCTTAATATTAATTGCGATGCGAATATGGCAGACTTTTGCTTTGCCTTGTAGAGAACTAATTTCCGTCTTTTTGGGTTCAATGTAAGCCTATTAGCAGCTAGCCAATGCAGAGTAGGGTTACGTAGTACGCTCGCATACTTTTTTACTTTCTTTGCTGACCGGGCATGGACAAGTATGGTTGTGTCATCGGCAAAGCGGTAAGTCTGCGCATACTGTAGACGCAAGTGAAAGCAATTGATATCAACAGCAAAGGGCCTAAAGTTGACGGAAAGCCATCATCTAGCATCTCGGATTCCATATCATCTATGGCTAGAATTTGACCTACGCGCAATTCATCGCCATGTTTCACCAGAGACTGCATGTTTAGATGTAGTCATTCGCTTGTCGAGTCGCAGTTAATAAGTAATAAGAATATATATATATATATATATAT
>QQSS02187610.1:0-13489 GCA_003687565.2 Craspedacusta sowerbii | reverse complement strand
TATATATATATATATATATATATATATGTCTATTTACGTGGCAGGTGTATATGGTAGCTGAGCGTTGTTTCTAAATTGCGATTTTAATTCACCTTATCTTTCCACAGGCACTCTTGACATGTACGAAGTTGGCGACATAAGCGGTAAATTTGGCTTCCTGAGCAACCTGGACACGTACGGTTTGTCAGTCACTGACGTGAGCCTACCCCTCTTTGGCTTGCATAGCAGCGTCGGTCGATCCATTGTGCTACACGAGAACGTGCCCGCAAATACGCGTTATGTGTGCGCAGACATCAAGCCGCGCTCAGGCGCTGAGCTAAAGGCGACAGTTAACTTCACAGCAACCTCCGAACTACGTGGTCAAAGTACCTTGGTACGCAGCCATCCAAGCTTTTTCGTGGTGGTTTGAGTATCTACGATGTTTTTTTGTGTGGTAGGAGTCTATTTTCTTTATTTTGGTCGGGGCGTAGCGTCTTTTGCGTTGGTGATGCCCTCGGATGTTTTGGGTAGCAGTGGACGGGTGACGGATTTTGATTTTGTTTTGTTTTGGTTCGTGGCTCGAAGGCTGCTAAACCGTTTGCCGAGAAGCGAATCACGAAGGTCTTGTTTGGTGTTATTCTCCGTTCAGATTGGATATCACAACGCGTTCGTTCCGGGTTAGTCGTATTCGGATCTAATAGGCTAGAGGCACAGTTCGTTATTCATGCATGCCCGTACGACATGTTTGGTGCGTTTTCTGTTGCAGTCGCAGTTCGTACAGCCCAATGGTGTTGTCACGACGACGATGATCACTTTGCAGTTGGAGTCCTTAAACGGAACTCAGGTAATCGCACTAGGAGTTGCATTCCATATTTCATTGTTATGGTTTCTGTCGTAGGTTTTATAGCCAAAGTTGCTTTGTTGCGCAACTGTGTTGACCTTTTGAAGTCGCGGTAGTTGTTTCGTGTTGTGCTTCTGTCAGCTTGTAAACGAAAGCGTCATGAAGCTTTTCCAGTTCGAGGCATTGGTATACAAAGGGTTCTTTCCATATCACCAACATTTTTTAAAGCAAATCTTTGTTTTGCGATACGAGGGCAGCGTAACTCGCCATCCTATCACACGTTACCATATGGTACGCAGTAGTCGACCGTGGTTCGGCTCTCGTGTGAAATTCGGCGGTTTTATTTGCAGACTTTGCTCTGGTCGGTGTAGCCTTGTCTACTTAGTGCAATGTTCGCCTACGTCTTTTTCAGTAGCATTCTTCGTCTGAACTTGTCCGAGCCAGTGCCATTCCAGGGGTATATCTGTCGTTATTTTTCATAATGCAGACCGTAGATCACAACTGGCATGTTCACATCGGAGCCGTTGGTCTGGATGCGATGGCCCCTACCGGCCGCTGTCTGAGCGTGGGCCCGCACTTCAATCCTGCCAACGTAAGCGTGACCAACGTAAGTGTCAACTTTGTTAGTCTCTACGTTCCGTTATTCGCGTGCGTCTGTATTTCGAAAGCCTGAACTGAGACAAATGCTAGTGAGGGTTACACTTGTGCAACGTGTTTAAACGGTAGGTAAGAACTTAAGACACATTAAGTTAACCAGCATGTACCGTTCGTAAAGAACAGGCAACAGGCAACAACCAATTAACAACAGCAATAACAAGAATAGTAACCTTCTGAACAGTATCAGTGACTGATCAACGCAAGCAAGCACTTGAACAGTGTGTGCAAATGGTAGGCAAGGACGCCACCAACATCGACAACTCGAACATGTACCGGTAAACAACAACAACAACAAAAACAACAGTACGAGCAAGAACACAGCTACAAATAGCAACAACGACAACAACAGCAACAGCCACCACAACTCGAAAGACGTGTGATAATAGCAAACAGTATTACCGCCAACAGCGAAAACTTGAACAAAATTTCCCAGCGTTCTGGCAAAAAGTGTGAGCGTAGCCTCTGCTACCTGCTTATTCTGCTCATCTGTGGCTTTTTCCTTGCTTTTATCTTACTTTACTTACTACGTTCATTACTTTACTTAATAGGCATGTTGATTTTACCCAGACCTTACCCGGGAGTGCACTTATGGGGAGTGTTAATGCTGCATCTAATCTTTCTACTCTTCAGTTTTATACAGTGCAGTGCGATCCGATGCATCCGTGGAGGTGCGAGTTGGGCGACACCGCCAAAAAGCACAAGAAATACAACATCGGTGGTGGAAAGATGGCGTTCGTCGATGTCTACACGCCGTTGTTTGGGTATGACTCGGGTAAGCCGCTTGGTTAAAGGGGTCGAAATGTTTTATAAAAGGGACATAATAATCGCATTATAAGAGCGTATCCGGTTAGCGCTGTATGTGACCGACTGTACGATTAGTTCGTATTTGTGGTGATGACGGAAATACGTTAAGTCGTTTCAGGCAGCCTAATTTAGGTGTTTGAATTATGTGTGTGTGTGTGTGTGTGCGTGCGTGCGTGCGTGCGTGCGTGCGTGCGTGTGTGTGTGTGTGAATGGGGGAGTAGCTCTCTTATTGCATATACAGCTATTGCAAATTTAAGTGCCGCAAATGCTTTCTGGGAAATTCCTTTTGACTTTTCTCTTGAAATTATGAAATCTTGTCTTGCTGTTATAAGCATTACAAAAAAAAGCCTTGGTTGCTTGTGGTATTTTATAATGTAAAGTCTGATACTATGATAGTGTGCCAAGTATATTGGACGTAACTTTTTCTTTTGAAGTCTCGGCAAGCTGTTCTTGTTCTTGCAACCAAGTCTAAGCCCACAAGCTGTTTACTGCAGGCGTTTTACTGCTACGTCCTAGATACCAGCGATCCTCGTTCGTTTTATTTCGCGTTTCTATATATATATATATAGAAGGTTTCGTGTTGCAAGGGCGTGAAAAATTTTCCCAGATTCGACAATGTTTTGATAATTTTAATCGACTTGTGTCTGCAGGCATTAAATTTCGAGCTTATTTAGATTTTTTTCCCTGGATATTTCCCCTTGGATTTGACCCTTTGTTTAATTGCTTGTGGTCTTAATTGGATTTCAGTGTTGGGGCGGTCGATAACTGTGCATGCGGCCAACTCGCTAGGTGATCGCATTGCTTGCGCCGACATCGTTCCGAATCTGGGACCAGGAGTCGTGCACGTCAAGTATGACGTTGCCAACAAAACTCTCATGTCAAGGCAAGTCCTGCTTCCTTCATTCCTCAAGCTTAACCCTCAAAAGGTATACACCTTAATGCGACTTCGTCGTTTTCGCCTCTGTAACTCGTGCTATTTCAGCGATTAGTCTTTGTATCGCCTTTGACATTCGCTAGGCGTGCCTTGGCATCGTTTAGGGTCGTAGAAATGAAGAACCAATTTGTGCAAGCCCTGGCTTTGAAACCGCATCAAGTGACGTACGTCAAGAGTGAAGCCATCAGTGTCCCTGATACTGACTGGAGCAACGGGTGCTTTAGCGTCTCGTTCTATTTAATAGGTAAAAGGCTTTTGATGGAATAATTCTGTGCGGATCGTTCTAGAATTTTGTATTCGCTTTGAAACCAAGATTAACGAATTTAGCTTTTTCGGCCTTCGTAATTCTCTGGAGTTCACACTGTTCTGTTCTAACCTACTTTCTGGATTGATATTTCATGTTTTTTTTTCTCTCAGATGAAATGCAGCCTCAAAATGCGACCAAGATGAAGTCCAGTTTCGAAAGTCTCGTTCGTGGCAACCAAAACATGTTAGGCTCTTTCCAACCTTGTAAGTATGCCCGGTGTTACGGGGTCTTCATGATCTTTAATTGTCTTTGCTAATGTGTAAGCATGTCCTGTGTTATAGGGTCTTTACGATCGTTAGATTGTCGTTACTAATTTGTAAGATGGCCAGTGTTAGGGGGTCTTCGTGATCTTATACTGTGGTTACAATTTGTAAGTATGTCCTGTATTAGGGGGTCTTCATGATCCTCAAATTTTTGTTGCTAATGTATAAGTATGTCCTGTGTTACGTGTCTTAATGATCTTAAATTTCCGTTGCACACGTGTATTTATGTTCTCCTATGGGGTCTTCATGAGTTTTAGATTGTCGTCGCAAATGTGCAATATTTCCTGTGTTTGTGTATCTTCATAACCTACAGATTGTTATTGCAAACGTATGCTATTTAGTGGAGTACGAGTCAGCTATGTACGTTTATTGTATACTTTATCTCCTTCGGTATCTTGTACCTGACTCCATTAGGGCCTATGAGAGCTAGTTTACTGCAATTATTGTACAATAAATGAAAGTTTAATTTTGAATTTCCCTTGACTGTAAGCTCTTCACAGTCCTCTGAATTATCGTTTGTTCTGGTTTGTTTACGTGTAGTTTGTTTATGTATATCCTAGGTAAGGCCCGCAGCTCATCATCAATGCTTTGCGTGGGTTCGCATCTCTACCTGATGTTGTCGATGGCGGTGGCAGCATGCTTAGGTCGATCTCTCGCATGGTCCACTCGTTGGTGATGCACTTCGAAGGTTGTCTCATAAATGAAGCAGCTTTTATTGATCTTCTAGTTGATGTAGGTGTGTGATTTGGAAGCTTTTGGATGGAAGCCCATAGAACTGTGTAACTGTAAATTTTTTTTTTTTTCTTCGAAGGGTGACATCTTGCTAGGGCCTTAGACCGTACATTAAGCATACTGTCGATAAAAGAGGGCCTCTTCTGTGTTACAAACGTGTCCGCCCTCCAGCAACTTGATTTCCCTCATGAAAGTTCTTTAACTAGACTTAGTCGTTAACTTGTTGTTCTTGGTCTTAGCGCGGATTTGGGCTTTGGTCGTTTCTATCCGTACCGCTAGGCTTGTGAAAAATTTGTGCGAGATCCTTCGTGTAGTCTATGCGCACCTGGAGCACGATTACGGAAAGCGATTTTTTTTCTTGTTGTGTCAAGTCCGTGGAAATACTTATTTATGTGGACTTCGGTATTGGTGTAAATTTTTTTTTTTGACCTTTAATGACTTACAATGTGGCTCAGTTCTGCCTGTGTTCAAGTTTGAGAAAGTGCTTGTTTCGAAAAATATACCTCAGTCGGCAAACGTCTTCAATTGGTTTTTGCCGTCGGGCATGAAGTCTTTTTCACATTTGAACCGCTGTTTTCTCAGTGGCTTTCATGGATCTTACTAGGTCGAGTCTTCTAACTTGTAACTTTTGCGCTGCGTGTGTTTCTTTGCAATCGTGTGTATGCGTTAGTTCTTTGCGCCTGGGGTTGTAAGTTTTTTATTTAATTTGGTGGTAAGCCTAGGACTTTTTAAGCTGTGCTTGTTCATACGCGCGTTTCTTTCTTATGTGAATAAACCGTGTTCAACTTCTTTTCTATGCATCTTTTGTGCGTCATTGCAAGCATCAAGTTTAAATACACAATCAGTACGAGGCCAGTTATGCGCGGCCAGTTAACTAGCGGCTAAGCTAAGCAGCATGCAGATTTTCAGACGGGGGTTTGAAAAGACGCACGCAACTCGCCATCAATCGGTTCAAGAAAATGCAGTACGTTTAGTAGCCATGTCCATGATGACAAGACGTCCGAGCCGGTTGCAAACCACGAACGCCCATGGCAGTTGGATACCGCACAGTTTCGACGTGATGCATGAAATCCCTGGTTTGTTCGAGATATACGACATAGTCCGTACGCCATGCGAACAGATTCGAAGACAGGATTATTTGATGCGTTTAAATCCGTCACCATCATCCGCATCATAATCTGCCGGTTACGAAATGTCGCCTCTTTCCAAACTATCGCACTTCCGACTGGAAACAAAAAACACGCAACACCAACTCTTTCTTTTAAACAATCTACTTAAGTCTTGAAAAACACCACAGCGGAAGCAACATGGCATACAAATAACATGCAAAATGCATACGAAGCGACGGAAAATACTTCTATGAAATATGAGCGCTAGCGACGAGCAAATATTTCATGTGGAGAACCATCGCATGTCTAACTAATGTAGACGTGCCTCAGGCCAAATAACTTATAAGCGTCCTAGGTCAAGCGTGAAAAGAGAATCCAGACCAGCACATCACTGCATATCTACGCTCTAAAAACAAACGCAAATAAGAACAGTTTTCCACAACAATATACGACGTGACGGCGCATTTACTAATAAATAGTTACTCAGCATATTTCTCACTTGTTAGGAGCAGCAATCGTGAAAGAAAATGCATCTACGAGACGGAGAACGCAAGCAAAACACCTAAAGAATTAATGACATCAGCTACGACCGGCACTTTTTTAATCGTGAAGGACAGACGGTAGCAACTACGTGATGCATAGTCTAAGTCGCAGCAAGAACAGAGAAATCTATTACTACATCTATCATCTATTACTACTATTCATCTATCTTATTTGGATAAGCTCTGGTGGAGTGCACGTTCTGTCCTGAACCAGCAAAACAAAGGTGGAGGCGCAACGTCAGGTACGAACCCTCGACCATCCTTACTCTGCCCTGTCGGCGCTTTGAAGCTTCTTGGACACGCTGTAAAGGTTGTCCAGCATTTTTACCACACCTAGGAAAAAAACAAAAGACAAGATGCGCCTTTAAAGTAGCGATCATTTAAACAATGAAGAAGTCAGTTCTCACGACAGCTAAAGGGTTATCTCAAGGCACCAAATTTAACATCGATTTTCACTTGGAATTCCACTGAAAGCAGTCATGCGGTAGAACCATCAGAAAATATTATACACTATAAATACAAGAAATGCTACGGAGCAAGTTATTAGGTCAAAAAACTCACCTATCTTTGCAATTCTGTTAACCAGAGCAGTTGGTGCTCGAGACTCGAGGTCCTCATGGTACATCAAAATGAAATCAAGACCTTCCTAGAAAAAAAAGAAAAAAAAAGGTAAAACGCCATGAAGTCACGAAAGGAAACTTTAAAATAGATCTGCCTACTAAGAACTATGCACCAATGTTTATCAATTTTCATGGTTTAAATTTCGTTCCTAAAGTTTCACCAAGCACATTTGCATTATGAAAAGTCCCTTTCTTATATCTAATAACCCTACATGTCTATCGACAAATATTGCACAACAATATACTAGACACTAGTAATCGCTAACTCATACACTCATTTATTCAGATTTTTCCTCGCACCTTACTCGTCGGCATACTTTATATGTACATCTATATATAATAATATATATATATAATAATACATATATATATATATATATATATATATATATATATATTAGTTGCATATAGTATTCGTTAAGTCATGTTCGAGCTATCTACAAAGGGCATATATACTTTAGCTCCCACAGTGATAAACAAGACTATCCTGCCAACCTTATTGAAGTCACCATGATGAGACCTTAATAGAAACTTCGAACTGTAAGTGTTTACGCGAAACGCCTTCGTTTCATGAGCATCGGACGGAGATTCTTTCGATATTTCCGAAAACATCACAAATGTCTTGTTTTCTTCGACCATCTGCAATCGAATAGAATGCGGATTACAAAAACTGCGCAGTCAGCAAAATACATGGTGCTAGCACATACTGGGGACGCCACTCCAACGCGGACTTGGGGCAAGGTAGTCCAGTAATTTGCTATGCATAAGAAACTCTCATTAGCTCAGTTCTCCTCGTCCACAGCGCACTAACGAAGGTCATACGTTGAGCAATTAAGTAAACAAACAACATTAAGAAGCTTTATGAACCACACATACTATGTAGACGAGTACACAGCACTTATTTGCCTCTGTACCTATTTTTTAACCCTCTTCCTATTCTCTGCCTATTCTCTATCTAATTTTAAGGGCAAACCCATAAAAAAAAAGGTCTAAACAGACGTTTTCCACTCAATACTCACATCATCATTACCAGAACAATGCATACAAGTGTTCTTACTTTCTTACCTTGCTTCTCCGGTTGTAAATATATTCGCGAGGTGTTATGGGATACGGACACCTTGTAACCCATTGCACTAACTCAGAGCCCGTATCTGGTTCTTCAGCTAAAACTTTGATGTAATCGAGCCAGTTGTCCCAGCTTTTACGAAATTGGCAATCAGTCTGAAAAATTGTACTCAAATAAATTACTACGACAAGACAATCGTCAAACTGACAGGTCACAGACACATAAGCTAAGGCGTCATTACACAAAACTTAGGCCTCCAATCTTGACAAGAGACAATTTCCCAATATATTAAGATAAAACAGAAAAACAAAAACAACTGGGCTAACTACGGCAAACAAATAAACATTTTAAAATCAAAGAATCGTACCTGCACACGATGCAAATATTTTGGAGCAATATCTGGAAATGTTGCTTGCACTAAATAAATTGCATTATAGCAGTTGAACTATGCCTATAAAATTAAGCCTACTATAAGGACGAAAAATGCCAAGAGGACGTAATACCTTCCAAACTAAAAAAAATTTGCATTCAAGAATTGTAGCCTACCTCTGAAAATACTTCCTGGCACATCAGGAACATCCTTTTTCCACATAGTATATAAATCAGATTGCATGCAAACGTCCCAGCCATCTTCACAAGTATTCAAACATTCTTTGCTCCACGGCTTTTTCTCTTCAAAAAATGTCTTACTGTCCAGCCAAAATCTTAATTGAAAAAAAAAAAGCGTTGTCAAACAAGAACATTTGAAAGTCTACATGATTTCTACGAAATTACTCAAGATCGCGTCCACAGCATTTTCAAATGTCCAGCTGATTGCTAGGTAGAGTGTACTTGCTAAGCCTGATCCAGGCCGAGTTTGCTGCAACACACGGCTTTAAACCCACCACATTTAACTACATCAAACTGATCAGGAGAATTTGCATTAGACAATTTAGACCAGTTTGCCCTGAAAGCACTTATACACTGAACCCCAGCAATACAAATTCTAGCTAATCCATTATCTCATCCCGCTTTAAATAGCTGATTAACCTCTAGTAAGCACGTAACTGTATGTAACACAGTCAATCACACATTTTCAGACCCTGGTTACCAGAAAAAATAACATTTATACTAACAACAAAAACCTGCTTGCCATATGTTATAATAGATCAAACTTGCTCTATTAAGTGAAAATTTCAGTTACTATGGGTCTAAAGACATTGCGGTTGCAAAAGAGACTTCAAATTTGCATCATAATTTCAACACAGATCAAACATGATAACCCTGCCAACTGAAATGCAATCAGTAATAAAAGACTACAGTTATAAAGATTTATAAAGATTAGAAAGCCAAATCACCTTAACTTCTGGTAACTTCAGTCAAATTTCACTTAACGCCAAAACCATCATAAAAATGATAATAGTAGTAAAGCCGCAGTTAGAGTCTCTTGGCACGAAACATAGCACCTTTTAGCACTTAATAGATTAAGACACAATAGACTACAGAAATGCTGAGACATGAAGAAGAGGAAGATAGTTCTAAGTAAGAGTCTCAAGTGCAGATGTAGGAAGTTAGAGGGAAAGATACTACGTAAAATCCAAATGTGTTTACGAAGAGTTGAAGAAAACTTTCCTAGAGGAACCTGATGCCTTGGTGTAGAACTAGGAGATCAACAAGGCTCACAGAAAAAGCTTGAGTAAACATAGAAGGCTTTTGAAGGCATGGAGAAACTGCAACAAAAAAATAATAAAAAATAAAACATTATGTATTCCTAGTTAAGCAGTCGAAAAAGAAGAGTGTTTCGACAGCTGCTAAAAGACAAAATTTGCCAAAAATAGAAGAGAAAATCACACAGAGTGCTCAAACAGGTTTTTCGAAAAAAAAAAAGAATGCTGCTACAGGAGCTCTTCTGAATTCACAATACATCAATCGAATAATCATTTGATATTGTAATATAAGCTAGTGTAATAACTGCTGACAAATAAAGGGGTAAGCTACTTTAAAAAAAAAACGTTTAATCACAATCAGGATGGTTGGATAGGTGATAATGATAGAGATGAACACTAGGTGATGTCCAACAGTACTTACAACAGAGTTTTAAAAGAGACCTGAATAGAAAACACATCTACATGAAGTGTTCCACACAGAACGGGCTTAAACAAATCACCCAACAGGCATGTGTGCCTTAACAGAAAACCAAGGCCGACAAAAAGCTCTACAATCTATGTTGAAACTCTTACCATGGTTCAGGAAAAGAATAATCCTAATTACTGCGAGCATGTACATCAAACAAGAAATGAAGTTTAACCATTAATATCTGCAATACCACTTACTGGTGAAACTTTTCATCTGCAATTCTGTTACAATTCCAGGAGGGCGATGGCGATGAATCTACAACTGAGTCGCGCAAATTTTGCGAAGTTTCCATCGATTCACCAACACGGCTGCAATAATTGACAATGTCATTTTGCTTGCTTTCTTCTTTCACTGACGTTTTAAGTTCATCCAGATGATCATGATGAGCTGAGCGAGATAAAGGAAGCTGAATCTCAACACTTCTTGTTGTATTGCTGGAATGAGGAAATTCTGATATGCATTTGCGAGGTTGTGGTTTATCCAGCAGCACATTATGATTGTGAACCACCTTCTGCAGTATGTAATTATTTAAATCTCTATCAGCAGATGGACCCTCAGGACCGTCAGGTGCTAAGAATTTATCCAAATTACTGCATAGATTGAAGTTGAAATGCATGAAGTCATACTTGGTTTTTGCGGCAGCACTTACGATGACGTTGGCCGTACCAATCATCTGTTGATGAATTCTAGTGTCTCGCAGAGTGGCTAGGTCTTTTCCAGTAACTTTATGAGTAAAATCACGTATTTCCTGTCCAACAACGCGCGCAGCATGTTGCATACCACGAGAATGCATTCTCGGAGGCAGTTTTTCTTGCGAAACTCCAAGTCGGGTTACGTTAGGATTCATTAACGACAAAGGCGCAAACGCAGTTATACCGGCCATACGGTCCCGCACAAAACTCAGACCAGATGTAGCAGAGCTCGTCTTAACTGCCCTTTTTACACTGCAACACCAATCCTGAGTTTTCTTCATGGCTTGTCTATGAGAATGCTATGCTAGTGGTGCTGCGTTCAACGGGATCGCCTTCCAGCATGCTTTTGCGCAACTAAAAGCGTCTGCAGCCGGGCACAGGGAAGCCACATGTTCTATCCCAGGACTAGGGGGTTTTCGTGATCACAGGTACATGTCTTACTAGAAACGATGTAAAGCTATTAGGACGAAAAGAAGCAAAAATATCAACTTAAATTGCTTGACCATCGATTCACTAAGTTTGGGCCACAAAATACGATTTTTTTTTCAAATTAGAAACTAAGTGCACATACTGGACCACTTGTGGCACAGTCTAAAGTCCACATGAGCGCAAAGGCTTGTCCGACAGCATCATCGGACGCTGTTGGTTGCGTAATCTGGGCTACCCGTTTTTTGTGACGTCAAACTCCGTGCCCTAATTTAACGCAGTGGTGGTTTTGTCTTCGAGATCTGAAAATATGCAGGGATAAGCCTATTTTCTATTTTGCCCATGGCAGTTGCTGTCATGTTTCCATACAAAAAGAAAAATCTTAAAGGTGCCACTATCCTTGACCAGTCAGCCAAATATTGTTGATTTGCAGCTGTCCACGAAAGCTTAACGGACTATGCAAGTTGGTTAAACGGGAAGGAATGCGTCTCTTCCCGGACGAGTTGAGAGATGCTAGCCACAGGCGGGGACAAACCGAAGATGCAAATGTGCTACAATTGTGTACTTATTTTTCCCACCAAAATGAAAAATACATTAGTATACATATATGTAATATAGATGGGAAGGAAGGCTCTTCATGGAAATGCTAATTGGACTTGAAGACCCCACCCTCTATATATATGCCAAATCTTTAAAAACAAAGGAAATCATGAAGAAATAAGCGCTACGTAAACAAACCAACAATAGAAAATAAGTAAACACGATCAATATAATCCAGAGTTGAATAAATGTGGATGTCATGTACAGCAGTGTAATGTAATGCGGATCCAGCAGGTTATGAGGTGCGAATCTTGATTGGTCCTTATTCACACAGACGGGAGCCTAAGACAAGTCGTATTTCTAGGAACACCCTCAAATAGATATCACACTGGAAGGCATCCCATGAACGACGTTGCAGCTAACTCCATTTAGCAGCAAGATATGAAGCTAACCACGGCGTAGTATGAAATGCGTGTGTGGTTCCTAAGAGTGGGTCAATGCAACAGATCTTAGAAACTAGATAAGGATGTAGTCATGTCTCGCTACGTATGTTTTCTATTTATGGCGTCGATTAATGCACATTTGTTGGGGTGTTCTTGATCAGCGCCCCATATTTGCCGGATGGCACCCCTACACACCCTCTGTCGACTGATACCATGTACGATCGGCAAGGCACCTGGCTTCTGAGCCATCAATTGCTGTTTTTGGTACTGAAATACTTCTAGACATTGTGGAATCGACCTTATGCGAAGATTGTTAAAATCTGCACGAACGCATACAAATGGAAGAAACAAACATTGACAGACGACAACAGACCCACGAAGCATTAATTCGCGAATGCACGCGTAGGTGCTCTCGATGAATCCTGTGACGCGACTTCCCTAGTACTTCCAAGATATGGTTTGAGGCAAGCGCTTTAAAGAATCGTGCACACAATCTTAATCTTTAATTCCTTTTAGTTTGTATCACCCAACAACTCAAGACAAATAACTAGCTGGCGACCAGCACCACAAAAAGCATCACCCCCACACACACACGCACGCACACACACACACACACACACACACACACACACACACACACACACACACACAAGTTGGCCGTATAAGTAAGTTCCAATAATTGAGAGCCCGGTGTTTTTGATACGCTCAGATAACATGCTGTCACTGCACATAGCTACCGTAAGGGATCCAAACTTCGGTGGATTGACGAAGAACAGCCTTGCACTGCAAAGCGTGATATTCAATTAGCATTAAACAAAACAATTTTGTGTTCAATCGCGGTTCCGGTTTGCCGAAGATGGGACACTCTGAAGAGTAAGTGCGGAGGACAGACTGCCAGTGGAAAGATATTGGGGCTAGCGGCACACTGTAGCCGCATCTGTAAGGTTTGGTATTCCCATGAGTAACAAATATCGAAAGCTAAGGCTCATACCACACGAGCGCATATATTTTATATATCAAATTACGCAAGAACTCAAACGTGAGAGTAGCCAGTTGGCCCATCGCACTGCAAGAGGTAGCCCCCTCTTCCTCTAAATGTCCACAAAATAAGAGCCCCACGAATTCCTCACAGACGCACTCATGTTTGACTTCTCTCCTAACAATTCTTACTGAATCCCTAGTTGTAACTACTATTTAAAATACTCCAACATAGATCCCAAACCTCCTCACTCACAGGCATTACTCACCAGGCAGCAGACGTCACCCAGGCAACCCTACATAACGAAGCTCAGCCGACATGCAACATGCTCGCCGCAGATATTTCACTAAGACTTTGATTAAAAGCAAACTTCCTCGCCGTTTTGTAACTGTCCCACATGCGCTCTGACATAAATATATATATATATATATATATATATA